>JACEEZ010012718.1:0-20000 GCA_016584305.1 Chionoecetes opilio
CATTATTCAAATGTTCCTTCATTAAACGACAATTTCTTCAACCAAAATTTCGGAATGCGACATAAACCAAAAAATTCAGACAACTATTCCCCCTTTCTTCTCTCAATGACACTCAACCATCTCCTTATTCTGCTACAATAAAATTCTAGGACTATTCTTTATATTTATTCTGACTGAAATCTCACATTTTATCTCTTGCTATAACAGCTTCTATGAACGTCCTGTGACGTACGTCTGCGTCCATTTTGTTCTCCCTCCCAGCTGCCTGCTCTGTGCAGGAGCCTTATCCGAACATGTATGGAGTATGCCTCTCATGTTGGGGGGGGGGGGTGATCCAACTCATACAGCTTTCCTAAACAGGATTGAGTCAAAAGCTTTTCGTCTCATCAACTCTTCTCCTCTGACTGACTGTCTTCAATCTTTGAATTACAGCCGCAGTATTGCTTATCGTGGTATTTTCTACCATTTTTTTTCATGTTCACTGCTTTTCATAACTTATTAACTGCATGCCCCCCTTTCCCGCGGCTTCCCTGCACAAGACTTTATACTCATTATAATCGCTATTCTGTCCATCTTCTTAATGAAAGAATTAACCAGTATCTTCACTCATTCACGGTTCACCCCTTTCAGTGATAAACTCTAGAACTTTCTTCCTGCTTCTATTTTCCAACTTCTAATGACTTGAATATTTCAAGAGAGGAGTGGCAAGACACCTCCTGAACAAAATTGTCCCCCACCCCGTCCATTTAAAAAATCCCCTTTTTTCTTGATAGGGTATGGCAGTTAGTAAGTGTGTTACTTTTTATTTTTTGTCCTTGGGATGTCCTTTTCATCCTTTGGGATGTAAGAAAAGAAAAGTAGTAGTAGTAGTCACAGGATCAGCAAAAACAACAAAAGTAATCCCAACAAAACGACGACGGCGACATTTTTTTTCAGTGAAAATATAAACAAGAATACCGGCAACAACTACTACTTCAACTACTACTATAACTACTACTGTCACTATTCTTACAAACTAGTATAGGGAAACGTAGTACCTACATTCAAGAATGGATAGTGAACGTTGATGAGGAATTATAGCCCAAACAATCAGATATCAGTTATAAGGAAAATGTTTGAGGTCATTGTATGAAAAAATATTCGTTTGCATCTAAATAAGCATGGACTGATTCATGAAATACAACATCAATATTTCAAGAGTAAGTCATTTTCTCATAAATTTTTACTCCTTCAACAGGAAAGTTTATGAGTCGGAATATAATTAATGCAATTATGATATCGTATACGTACATTTTACTAAAGCACTCAACAGGGTACTGCATCGGGGCTCTGAAGTAAAATATAAGCACATGGAGTTGAGGGACTGAATTAAAGCGTGGTTAGCTGTACTGGATTAAAGCGTGTTTCAGTTAAGGAAAACAATTAGTGAAAGTTAATGGGAATAAATCTGAATGGGGCTGCTTTACTGTAGTTGGTTTCCTGAGGTTCAGTCTCAGGCCTATTTTACCATTTAAATAAGTTATCAATATACCAGTAAAATTAACAAGATTTTTCAAATTTGCAGATGACGCAAAGATAGGACGACATATTGAAAAAAATGCATTTTGATGTTGCAGGGAGATGCCGATACTCAAGTATGCACTATTATTAATTACTACAATCACTGCCACTACTACTCCTATTGCCAAATTCCACGAAACCTTGTTGAGGGCCAAATATATCCCTCACTCGCACACTATACACACACACACACACACACACACACACACCCCACACACACACACACACACACCCCACACACACACACACACACACACACACACACACACAATCACACACACACACACACACACACACACACACCACAATCACACACACACACACACACATCACACACACCCCAAATGATACACATAGGCATGTTAATCATCCGTACACTAAGGTACTGCAATAATCATGTGATGCTCCATACTAAAGTTCTAAACGATCTTAGCTGCCAATACGAAGGAGGAAGGAGATCAATCAATCAATCATTAGGGGCATACGCCGGGGGGCGCGTCCGCCTCGCCCACCCTACGACGCCACTCCCGGGGGTCACCACGCGCGAGTTCCCATGCAGGCTTCTTTCCCATACCAAGCAGCTCTCGACAAGAAACATCAACTTGCCCCAGCCACGAGCTTGTGGGCGCCCCCTTGGCCTCCTCCACGCCGGATTGTCTCTTACAGATACAACCGATGGGAAGGATCGGTTTTCAGGGTAGCGTGCCACATGCCCATATAGCCGAAGTTGGCGTTGACGGACAATGCAGGTAATAGGCCCGATTCAGTCTCACGGTGCAATCGCTGACTTGACACGTAATCATCCCAGCGATACCCCATGTTTCTGCGAAGACACTTATTACCAAAGGCATTGATTCGTCTCTTCAAGTCACTATTTAGTGTCCATGTCTCACAACCATAGAGTAAGACACGTTGGCGTTGACGGACAATGCAGGTAATAGCCTCGATTCAGTTCACGGTGCAATCGCTGACTTGACACGTAATCATCCCAGCGATACCCCATGTTTCTGCGAAGACACTTATTACCAAAGGCATTGATTCGTCTCTTCAAGTCACTATTTAGTGTCCATGTCTCACAACCATAGAGTAAGACAGGGATCACAAGCGACTTGAAGATCCGAATCTTTGTCCTTCTGCACAGGTACCGACAACGCCAAATACTCCCGCTGAGCGAGTCCATAAACACCGTGGGCTATGTCAATTCCGCCGTAAGACTTCTTGACGTGACCCCCGTCATTATGGACTGCGCTACCAAGGTATGTAAAACTTTCCAAGATTTCAATGTCCTCGCCACACGCATGAACAGACTGTACTGCTTCATCTAGTAAGTCTCCAAACACCTGGACCTTGGTCATGAGCCAGGAGACCTCAAGTCCCAAAGGCTTTGCCTTCTCGTGCAGCGCTCGAGAGCCATCACCAGGACCTCCAGCGACTTCAGCAAAAGATTACTGCATCATCGGCAAAAACAAGATCAGTGATCTTGGTGTTGCCGACGGATGCTCCACAATCACTTTGATCTACAACCTTGTCCAATACCCAGTCCATACAGAGTTGAAAAGTGAAGGGGCAAGGACGCACCCTTGCCTCACTCCTGTATTCACAGGAAAGAAGCTGGATACACCTGCCCCACACTTCACAGCACTCCAGTCCCAGAATACAGACCAGTTATCAAACCAATAGTCCTTGCAAGAATCCTCGAAGTCGCAGAAGATACCAAAGTGACTCACGATGCACTGAGTCAAACACCTTCTTGAGATCAACATAGGCTGCAAGCATCCCTGTCGAAACTCACGTCGGCGTTCCACTAGGACACGAAGCGCTAGGATACGGTCCGTTGTTGACTTAAAGGCGTGAACCCAGCCTGCTGAGGTCTCTGCATGCTTCACCAGATGACTGGCGAAATTCGTGTCAGCAATAGATGGGCAAGGCCACCTTGCCTGGTACGCTGAGCAGTGTAATACCGCGGTAATTGTTGCAGTCGACGGTCCCATTTCCATTTCAAGATAGGGACGACCAACCCCCTTTTCCAGTCAGGAGGAATGGTACTGATTGCCACACAGGCAGCAGGACCAGCATGCAACCCGCGGATCATGGCCTTCACCCCCAGCTTTGAGGAGCTATGCCACTGATATGACAAACACCAGCTGCCTTTCCACCCCTGAACTTTGCTACAGGCTCTCATGACTTCGTCAAGAGAGGGTGCGGTTTCGTCCATGGGAGGATCGGCATCCCCGCCAGTAACCCAGGGTGTGAAGTGATCAGTTGGAGGGTCCACGTGAACAACTGCCCAAAGTACTCAGCCCAACGAGCCATCTGCCCATACGTATCCGACACGAGGGCGCCCATCTGTGTTCGGATAGCACTCGCCCGAGAAGGAGACTTGGACGGAGCTTCTTCAGGGCTCGGTAGCGGGTCGGGAGGTCCATAGCGTTCAAATGACCCGACTCCTCAGCAGACTCCCTGAAATACCTCAGGAGGAGGTATACCAGGGAGGAGGAGTGAAGGAGAGGAGGGTGAAATGTGATGCGACTTTTGTGGGGAGTAATATAGGTAACAGAATGTATGTGCATCAACATAGGCCTCTGTTCGCTTCCCTCATCATTACTACTGGAATATACGATGACCTTTCTGGAAATGCGCGTTGGGCATAATTTCAGAAATAAGTATTTCTCATAATACGTTGGTCAGACATAGCCGTTAAAGGTTGTGACATTTTCAAGACGAAATATACAAAAACTTGGGGATATCAGGGTAGTGATTTGGACAACGACAGACTGTGAGAAAAGATAATAGCAGGAGAGTCGATATATATCGTCTTGTCACAGTAAACCAAATTTGTAATCACAAATAAAAATCTCCACTCTTCGTATCTTATAATAGCACCCATTCATTGATATCTTTTTCACCTAAATCATTAGCAACTTAACATTAGCAGTAGCAATCGTTGCAAGCAGTAACTCATACTATATAAACCCATTGGGTTACGAGAAACTCCCAAACCTCCATGACTGCCACCATTTTTTTCTGTTCATTTTATGGTATCAGCTTAAAAAAAACCCATTGTAAGTCAAGCGATTTATATATATATACATATATAAGATAGAATATATATATAGTATATATATATATATATATATATTACTATATATATATATATATATATATATACTCTATATATATATATATATAGATATATATATATATATATATAATATATAATAATATATATATATATATATATATATTAAAATGGATGGGGAACAGGAGGGCAAAAACTGAATGCAACTCATTTATTCAACAAGAAAGGCTAAAAAACAAGAAGGTACTTAGGGGCACTCGCGAGGTATTTCATACCAAAGGCACTTGGATGAAGGAAATCATAGGTCCATTTATGGTTCTTGTTTTTTTTTTTTTTTTTTATTTTTCTTTGAGGAGGTGTTGTGTCGCCCGAGTACGGTTGAGTACGATCTAAAACTTGAACTTGAGTTGGATCACAAAGACGGAAGGCCTTTTGTCCCCCCCCCGGCGCCATATGTAAACAAAACCCTTTCCCTCATCCAGCTTCATAACAAACCTGGGGACCCTTTGGAACGCGGGGTCTTGGCGGTGGAAAATGGCAACTAGTTTTGGACTGATAGCATATTATGTGGATGGACGTAAGATGTATCCGGTAAACCTTACGGAATAAGCTAAGCCGAAATATATATAAATAAAATAAACGATAAACGTCTACGGGAATTACTTACCTATTCTCTGGAAAAATATCAACGGTAAATGCAGTTTAATTACCAATAAATGGACATTGGTTATTTAACCTCATAACTGGGGTGTGTGGGCGGGGAAATTACGGAACCCTCCCCGATAGTTCACTAATCCAACCTTGGGCGTTGGCGAGAAGTCTAACTAAAGCAGGAAAAAGGCGGGATAACTGCAATATGATTGCATTGCCAATCGACTTTGAGTGCGTCATCATTCTTAACGCATCAAAAACATAGGAATAAGAGTACTCTTCAACCTCTTACTCAATTACTGGTTGAAAGTACCAAAATACCCAAAAAGTGGAAACACTGACCTACGGTGGGGACAGTTCAGTTATCGTGTTCACAATGTCTGTTTCTTCTACGAACCTAAATCCCTTCATCACCTGATTTAAAGCCGTCCATCACCCATAAAAAGTCATTTTATACAATTCATGTCGGATGAGACCTGGCAAAACACACCATAACATGGATCTCTAATTTCGTGTTCCTTGTGGATATTCACGCCAGTATTTCCTTAAGTGTACTTCACTTCTGACACCACTCATTTCATCAAACTTATTTAAGATCTAATATTCTATAACAAGTCCACATATGAACAATAAAATACGAAGAGGACCTCCACAGCCACGATAATAGGTACCGATATATCATGTTTCACTAATTTACCTGGGTATATACATATGTGCTTCTGCCACACCTAACACACTTATTTCTATTTGTTCATGTTCCTAATCTTACACGGTAATTGCTTGTGCGAGAGAGTTAATGTCCGTCGTGGGAGAGTTGTAAAGATGCGGGGAAGAAGCCATCTTTATTCAAGTATTGCACTTGAATATCGAAAACACTCTGGAGAGATGTGAATATGGGACCATATAGTGCGAAAACATGCCCAAAGCCGCGCGAGGACAAAAGTCAAATCAAGGTGGCCCAGTTTTTCTGTCAATGATCTTGATGGCAAATACTCGGAGTAGGACCCTCTTAGTATTCCATTGTTTCTTGGGTGACAAATGATTATAATTGATATTTAGGGCTCAAGATCATTTAATATTATTGGTAAACAAAAATAGGGCACTGCAACTACCAGCTTATATCACGGTCGTAGATCTATCTTTTCAGTCTCTTCAGGGACATCACCTCTCTTCCTTTCGACATCATATATATATTATAATAATATATATATATATATATATATATATATATATATATTATATATATATAATCTAATATATTATATTTTATCTATATATACTATATATATATATATATATAGATATAATATATATATAATAATATATATATTATATATTATTATATATATATCATATATACTATATATATATATTTATATATATATATATATATAATATATATATATATAGATATATATATATATATATGTGATGTCTAAAGGAAGAGGAGGTGATGTCCTGAAGAGACTGAACGATAGGATCTAAGAACCGTGATACTATAAGCATGGTAGTTGCAGTGACTATTTTTGTTTACCAATAGATTAAATGATCTTGAAGCCCTAAGGATATCAATTATAATCAATTTGTCACACAAGAAACAAATGGAAATACATAAGAGGGGCCTACTCGCGACGGTATTTGCATTCAAGAATCTTGAAAAAAACAACTGGGCCAACTTGATTGGATTTGTCCGTCGCGCGCGCTGTGGGAGCATGTTTTCGCACTAAACATTGGTCCATATTCAACAGCTCCAGAGGTGTTTTCGATATTCAAGTGCAACTTGATACAATGGCTTCTTCCTTCCGCATCTTTAAAACTCTCCACTAAGGACATTCAACTCTTCGAATGCAAGTTACGTGTAAGATTAGGACATGAAACAAATAGAAAGAAGTGTGTTAGGTGTGGCAGAAGCAACATATGTAGTACCAGGTAAACCATAGTGAACATGATATATCGGTAAGCTATTTAATCTGTGCCTTGGAAGGTCCTCTTCGATATTTTAACTGATTTCATATGTGACTTGTTATAGAATATGAGCTGCTTACAATAAGTTGAATGAAATGAGGTAGGTTGTGATAGATGAAAAGTACCACTAGGAAATTACTGCGTGAAATCACAAGGACACGAAAGTAGAGAAATCCATGTATTGTGTTGTTTTGCCAGGGTCTCAGTCGACAATGAAATTGTATAAAAGATGAACTTTTATGGGGATGACGGCTTTAACTCAGCGTGAATGAAGGGATTTAGGTTCGTAGAAGAAAACAGGGACATTTGTGAACAGATAACGGAACTGTCCCCACAGTAGGTCAGTGATTCCAATTTTGGGTAGTTTGGTACTTTGCAAACCAGTAACTGAGTAACGAGGTTTTGAAAGTACTCTTTTCCTATGTGTTTGATGCGTTAAGAATTGATGGTGATCGCACTCAAAGTCGTTGGAATGCATTCATATTGCAGTTATCCCGCCTTTTTCCCCGCTTGTAGGGGGTTGCAGACTTTCTCCGACAAACGCACCAGGTTAGGTTAGTGAACTAGCGGGGAGGTCCGGAATCCCCCGCCCACCACCCCAGTTAGGAGGTTAAATAAACCAATGTCCATGTATTGTAATAAACTGCATTTTTACACGTTGATATTCTTCCAGGAAATAGGTAAGTAATTCCCGTAGACTTTCTCGGTTATTTTATTTAATATATATTCAGGGCGTACTTATTCCGTAGAGTGTTTTACCGGATAAATTCTTACGTATCCACATAATATGCTATCAGTACAAAAAATAGTTGCCATTTCCCCGCCCAAGACCCGCGTTGCCAAAACGGGTCCCAGGTTTGTTAGGAAGCGGATGAGGGAAAAGGGTTTGTTACATATGGCGCCGGGACAAAAGGCTTCCGCTGGTGACTCCCAACTCAAGTTCAAGTTTGAGATCGACTCAACCGTACTCGCCGCCACACACCTCCGAACCATAAATGGACCATAATGATTTCGTCATACCAAGTGCACTTGGTATGAAATACTCGCGAGTAGCCCCCTAAGTACTCTTTTTTTAGCCTTTTTTTTTGATAAATGAAGTTTGCATTCATTTTTGCCCCCCCTTTTCCCCCATCCATTTTAAATATATATATATAATAATATATATATATAATATATATATTATATATAATATATATATATAATATATAATATATTAATATTATATATATATATATTATTATATATATATATATATATATATATATATAAAATTTTAATATATATGTATATAATAAAATCGCGATAAAAATGGTTTTTTAAGCGAGACAAAAAAATAACAGAAAAAAAGGTGGCAGTTGGAGGGTGGGATTTTCTCGAAACCCCAAAGGGTTTTAATAGTAGATTTCTCTTAACGTTGCTAATGCTAATGTTAAGTAATGATTTGGGGGAAAAAGATACAATGAATGGTGGCTATTATAAGTAGAAGGGAGTTTTTTTTATTTGTGATTACAAATTTGGTTTACGTGACAAGAAGATTTTATGGGACCTCTGCCTATTTTCTTTCTACACAGTCTGTCGTTGCCCAAAACACTCCCCGAACCCCCAATTTTTGTATATTTGTTTTAAAAAAATGTCAAAACCCTTTAACGGCGATTTGCCCAAAACGAAAATTATGAGAAAATCCCTTATTCTGAAATCTCCCCCAACCCCTTTCCCAAAAAGGTCAGTTATTACCGTAAGTAATATGGGGAAAAGCAAACAGAGCCCTATGGATGCAATACATTCTTTACTATATTCACCCAAAAAAAAGTCTCATAAAATTTTTACCCCCTCCCCTCCTCCTCCTCCTGGGATACCCCCCCTTGAGGTATGTCAGAGTCTCGTGAGGATGTCGGGGTCATTGAACGCTAAGACCTCCGACCCGCCCTACCGAGCCCGAAGAAGCTCCGTTTTTCCCAAATTCCTTTTCGGGCGGTGCTACCCAACAACAGATGGGCGCTCGTGCGGGTAGGAGGGCAGATGGCTCGTTGGGCGAGTATTTGGGCAGTTTCACGGGGACCCCTCCAAATGAGCAGCTTCACACCACTGGGGTTTCGGGGGGAGGGATGCCCATCCTTTCCCCCTTTACGAAACCCCACCCTCTCTTGACGAAGTCAGGAGCCTTTCAAAATTAAGGGGGGAAAGGCAGCTGGGTTTGTAATATCAGTCGAGCCCTCAAAGCGGGGGGAGGGCATGATCCGCGGGTTTCATGCTGTCCTGACGCCGTGTGGCAAACAGGTACCCTTCCCCCTGATGGAAAAGGGGGTTGGGCGTCCCCACTGGAAAGGGAAAGGGGGGGTCAGGACTGCAACCCAAATTTCCGCGGTATTAAAATGTCAGCGTACCAGGGAAGGGCTTTCCCATCTATTGCTGACACGAATTTTGCAGTCATTGGTGAAGCATCAAAACCTCAGCGTCGGGTTCCGCCGTAAGTCAACAAAAGGGGCCGATCCCAGCGCTTGTGTCCCGTGGAAAGCCCCACGTGAGTTTCGAAGGGGGTGCTTGCAGCCATGTTGATCTCAAAAAGGTGTTTGACTCATGCATCGTGATCACTTTGGGATCTTCTGCGACTTTGAGGGGTTCTTGCAAGGGTATTGGTTGATAACTGGTCTTTTTCGGGGGCGAGATGCTGTGAAGTGTTTGGGGGAGGTGTATCCCGTTTTTTTCCTGTGAATACAGGAGGAGGCAAGGGTGCGTCCCTTTCCCCTTTACTTTTCAACTCTTTATGGACTGGGTATTGGACAAGGTTGTAGAAAAAATGATTTTGGGGGCATCCGTCGGCAAACCAAAATCACGATCTTGGTTTTTGCCGTGATGCAGTAATCTTTGCTGAGTCGCTGGAGGTCCCGGGATGGCTCTCGAGGCGCTGCACGAGAAGGCAAAAGCCTTTGGGATTGAGGTCCCGGTCATGACCAAGGTCCCGGTGTTTTGGGACTACAGATGAAGCAGTACAGTCGTTCTGCGTGTGGCGAGGACATTGAAATCTTGGAAAGTTTAATACCTTGGTGGGCCCCCAGTCCATAATGACGGCGGGTCACGTCAAGAAGTTTTACGGGGTTTGAAATAGCCCACGGTGTTTGGACTCGCTCAGCGGGAGTTTTTGGCGTTTCGGTACCTGTGAGAAGGAAAAAGATCGATCTTCAAGCGTTGTGATCCCTGTTTTTACTCTAGGTTTTGTGGGGACATGGACAAAATAGTGACTTGAAGAGACGAATCAAGCCTTTGGTAATAAGGTTTCGCAAAAAACATGGGGTATCTGGGAGATACGTGTAAAGTCAGCGATTGCACCGTGAGACAAATGGGGTTTCCCTGCATTGTCCGTCAACCCCAACGGTCTTATCAGGGTTTGGGACATGGACACTAAATAGGATTTGAAGGAGACAATCAATGCCTTTGGTAATAAGTGTTTGCAAAAAAATGGGGTATCGCTGGGATGATTTTTTAAAGTCAGCGATTCCCCGGAGTAAATCGAGGCCTATTACCTGCATTGTCCGAAAAACCCCAACTTCGGCTATAGGGCATGGGGAGCTACCCTGAAACCGATCCCCCCCATGGGGTTTTGTATCTGTAAGAGACAATCCGGCTGGAGGAGGAAAGGGGGGCCCCACAAGGCTCGGGGGCGGGGGGCAAGTTGGTTTTTTGTCGAGAGCTGTTTGGTAGGGGAAAAAGAAGCCGCATGGAACCGCGCTTTGGTGCCCCCCGGGAGTGGCGTTGGGTGGGCAGGCGACCCCCCCCCCGGCGTATGCCCCAATGATTGATGATTGTTTCCCCTTCCCTTGTTTTGGCAGCTAGACGTTTAGAATTTTAGTATGGAGCATCAAGATTATTGAGTCCCTTAGGTACGGGATTAACATGCCTAGTGTATCAGTGTGTGTTGTGTATGTGTGTGTGTGTGTGTGTGTGTTTGTGTGTGTGTGGGTGTGTGTGTGTGTGTGTGATTGTGTGTTTTGGTGTGTGGGGGGTGTGTGTGGTGTGTGTGTGTGGGTGTGTTGTGTGTGGTGTGTGTGTGTGTGTGTTTTGTAAGGGCGGGTGGGGGATATATTTTGGCCCCCTCAAAAGGTTTGTGGAATTTGGGGCAATAGGAGTGTGTGGAGTGATTGTAGAATTAAAATAGGATACTTGGTATGGGCACTCCCTGAACATCAAGATGCTTTTTTTTTCAATATGTCGTCCTATCTTTGCGATTGAAATTTAAAAAAATTTGTTAATTTTATGGTATTTTGAAAAATTTTTTAAAGGGTAAAATAGGCCTGAGACTGAACCTCAGGAAACCAAACAGTAAAGCACCCCCATTCAGATTTATTCCCATTAACTTTACAATTGTTTCCTTAACGAAACACGCTTTAATCCAGTACAGCTAAACCACGTTTAATTCAGCCCCTCAACCCATGGCTTATTTTTTACTTCGACCCCCCGATGCAGTACCCCGTGAGTGCTTAGTAAAATGTACGAACGATATCATAATTTCATTAATTTTATTCCGACTCATAAACTTTTCCCGTTTAAGGGTAAAAATTTATGAGAATGACTACTCTATGATATGATGTTGTATTTTATGAACGTCCATGCTATTTAAGCAAACGAAATTTTTTCATACAATACCTCAAACATTTTTTCCCTTTTAACTGATATCATTGTTTGGGTATAATTTTCTCAACGTTACTATCCCTTTTTGAATGTAGGTACTACGTTTCCCTATACTAGTTTTAAAATAGGGGCAGTAGTAGTTATAGTAGTAGTTGAAGTAGTAGTTGTTGCCGGTATTTTGTTTATTTTTTTCCCGAAAAAAAATGTCGCCGTGTTTGTTTTTGGGATTACTTTTTTTTGTTTTTTCGATCCTGTGATACTACTACTATTTTTTTTTCTTACACCAAAGGGATGAAAAAGGACATTTCCCAAGGACAAAAAATTAAAAAGTAACCCCCACTTATAACTGCCATACCCTACAAGAAAAAGAGATTTTTTAAAGGACGGGGGTTTGGGGGGGCAATTTTTTTCAGGGGGTGGTTTGCCACTCCCCTCTTTAATATTTTAAATCATTAGAAGTTGGAAAAAAGAAGCAGGAAGAAAGTTCTAGAGTTTATCACTGAAAGGGGGGGAACCCTGAATGAGGAAGATACGGGTTTAATTCTTACATAAGAAAAGGACAGAAAGGATTATAATGAGTATAAAGTCTTGTGCAGGGAAGCCGGGGGAAAGGGGGGGGCAGCATTTAAATTTAAGTTATAAAAAAGCAGTGAACATAAAAAAAAAAATGGTAGAAAATCCCAGAAAAGCAATATGCGCGTAATTCAAAGTTTGAAGACAGTCAGTCAGAGGAGAAGAGTTGATGGGGACAAAAAAGTTTTTGACTAAATCCTGTTTAGGAAAAGTGTATGAGTGGATCCCCCCCCCCCCCAACATGAGAGGCAACTCCATACATGTTCGGATAAGCTCTGCACAGAGCGGCAGTGGGGGGGAGAACAAAATGGGGCGAGGGGCGTACGTCAAGGACGTTTATAGAAGTGTTATAGCAAGAGAAAAAAATGTGAGATTTCCAGTCCAGAATAAATAATAAAGAATAGTCTAGAAGTTTATTGTAGCAGAATAAGGAGATGGTTGAGGTCATTGAAGGGGGGATAGTTGTTTCTAAAGGGGGTTAGCGAATTGATAGGGAAGAAATTGTGTTTTGAGGGGCATGGAACAAAAAAAAGGTTGTTTTGCCCAAATAGAAATTTTTAGAAAGATCATAAGTTAGGCGAATATGGTACTCCGCGAATCCTTATTTCCTTTTGAGTTGGAGTCTAAGAAGACTTTGAAAAGCAGGGTAGAATAAATAGCGTAAAAGGGATGGGGCATTGATTTGAATTTAGGAAAATTAATGAATAATATAAAAAGAGTGGTGATAGGACAGAACCCTGAGGAACCCCCACTAAAATACCCTTTAGGCATAGCCATGTTACCTGTACTGCGCAGGGAAATATGGGCCCTGCGCACAAGGGGCTGAAGTCGGACTGCCGCTGGGGATTCATATATATATATATATAATATAATTATATATATAATATTTAAAATATAATATATATTTTATAATAATAATATATATACGGATCATAAGAGGGTTTTTATCAGTAATATAAATTTTACTGTAATCTTTAAATGTTTGTTCTATAATATTACAAAAAAAAAACCAGAAAAAAACACGCAAAAGAAATCCATACGAGACTCTGAAGAAATAGATAAAATTTAATATTCATTCAACTCTTCGCCATTTAAAACTTTGCGAGTCAACTTTTTCATGAAGGGTATCAATAGAAGCCCCAATTTTATTAGTTTTCCATCTATTTTTTTTATCTGATAAATGAATTAAAACCCATGCATAAATTTAGCGTATAAAAAATAAAATATCAATGGGTAATTTTCCCGATTGATGATGTTATTTATTTAGTCAACGCTAATTTATACACGGTACTAATTCTTTTATCAGAAAACGAAATATATAAGTAAACAAATAAACATCATCAATCGGAAAAATTCCCCGATTGATGATTTTATTTATTTATTTAACGAAAATGTATGCATGGTTCTAACTAATTTATCAAGATAACGAAATATAGCAATGGAAAGCTAAAAAAAATTGCGCTTCTTTTGATACTCTTCATTATAAAAATTTGAATCTCAAAGTTTTAAATGGCAAAAAGTTAAGTTCATGCATATTCTTCATAGTCTCGTAATGGCATTTCTTTGCGTGTCTTACTGTTTTTTATTTGATAATATTATAGAGCAAACTTTTACGAAGATTACAGTATATCATATATACTGAAAACCAGTCTATATGATAGTCCATAGACCACTATATCTCTTTGTCGGGCGCCCCACAGGCCCCTATGCAGCCCCACAATTCAAAACATTGTCGGTGTGCAGTCAGGTATACAGTGGTCTATCCCTTTAGGCATAGACCACTGTATTTTCTGGACTGCGCACGGAACATCGGCCTGTTACACAATGGCCCCAAGGTCTGACCGCCTGTTTTCAACTTCACTGGTGTTCACTCGGTAACCAAGAAGGGTCTCGACGCGAATTTCGTCGTTTTCAGTTCATAATACAAAGGATTCATTTTATAATATAAAGGAGTCAAATTCAAAGAAAAAACAATCGAAATGTATTGTCAAGTGCAATAAAAAAATAAATAAATACATAAATTTATATATATAAAATATATATATCTATATATATATATATATATATATATATATATAGATATATATATATATATATTAAAATTTATATATATATATATATAAATATATAATATATATATATATATATATATATATATATATTTTATATATATATATATATATGCACTGTACTGTGTCGGTAGGTAAGGGTATATTTGGCAACTCTAATGGCAACTCTCTCCTTGCCCTCGCCTATAAATTGGTTGACGCGTGACCTCGGTCACGAGGTCAGCGTCTGTCCTACCGTGGTTCGGACGAGGCCACATTAAATCCAATGACCCTCTACTATACGGGGGTAATCTTACCCTTTTTACGCTGCTGCAAAACTTATACTCCTACAATCCACTCCGTTCCGCTCGCCTTCCCCTCACTATCCGTGGTTCGGATCCCCCCGAAAAAACTGTAGGTCCCCCCGCTATACGGAGTCCTTCCCCCCTGTCCACTCTTTGGTAAAAATAAAACAAAAACAAAAAAAACACTTTTAATCTCAGAGTTCTTTCACTCATTTTTTCACGGATTTTTTCCTCCTTGTGGTATGTTTTGGTATGGGGGGGTGGGGTTGAGAATGATGCCAGCCGCCCCTGCGGGGTACCGTGGCGCTTGGGGGTGTGCATGAGTAAAGGTAGTGACAAAACAAGTAAAAAACTATAACCCAAAATCAAGACAAGTAAAAAAAAAAAAAAAAAAAAAAAAAAGAGGAGAAGAAAGAAGAGAAGAAGAAAGAAGAAAGAAAAAAAAACAAGTCAAGCCTGAAGACAAGCAAAAAGATCAAACAAAAACTGAAGAACCCTGCGGTGGGCGGCGGTTGTTGGGCGCGGGGTTGTCCTGGGTGTGTCCGGGGTTCCATCTTCGAGGCTCATCCCTGCCAAGCCGTCCCAGAGTGGTTTCTGTTTGCTCGTGCGTGTTGAGAAAGCGTGACGGGATGCGGGGACCGACCCACAACAACATTACAAACACTACAGCACCGGGGGTTAACCCCCGGAGATTTTTTTCTTTACCAGCCCTTTCTCTCACCCATCTATTCTTCTCCCTGTCCCCACTTACCCCCTCCTGCTTTCTCTTTTTTTTGATTTGATTTGACCTCGGTTCACTCCTCGCTCACTCCTTCACTCAGTTCTCGTCTTGACCGGTTATAGAGGTCACCGTCCGCGTTCCGCCTCTGGCCGGGCCCTGTGTGTCTGGCCCAATATTTCCCTTGTTCCTGTACTACAATCCTGGGCAATATACATCCATCTTTTTATCTACAAGATGAGTAATCATTACCAATAATACTATAAGGGACAGACCCCACGCTTAGACAAGACAGACCAAAGAAGCCACGTGCTCCGAGCTTTGACCCTCGCGCCCACAGGCTACCACGCGCTCGCCACTCTCTCTCATCTCATGTTCCTGTTCCTGCCTCTAATCATCTCTATATAAGTATTGTACCACCTTTCCCGGTACATATGTACTACATAGTATCTCATTATATATATGTATATATATATATATATATATATATATATATATATATATATATATATATATTAATTATATATATATATATATATATATATATATATATATATATATATAATATTATATATATATTAACAAACAAAAAACTCACTATGTCAGGCAACACACTACATAATAAACAAACTATTATATGAACTATGCTACACACTAACAAACAATACACTAACTACAGAAGGCTACACGGCTCGGCTCGTAGTGACGTCCGAAGCAGAACAGCTGAAGCTCTGCTTACAAGATACTTCAGGCACTCACCTTCACCATAGAAAGCAGCTCAGACAAATCAATGCCGTTTCTGGACGTCCTCGTTAATGCAACAAGAAGAATGTTTCAACACAAATGTCTACGTGAAGCCAACGAACCCCGGACACTGCCTCAACGGAGAAAGTGAATCCCCGCAGTGATAAAAGGACTAAACCATCGGCGCTTATACTAGAAGAGCTCTTACACACTGTAGTACGTGACAACTCGTAAACAAAGAAATCGAGCGATCTACTCAAGTCCTCATTAACAACGGCTTCAGTGAAAAAGACATCAATCGTCAGACCAAGAAAATTATGGAAAGCTGGTGCAATCCTAACGCCACAGAAAAGAGCCAAGACATTACTATTTTTTACCGGGCTTTCTTCTCCACCGCTTGCAAGGAAGACGAAAGAACAATATCACAAATCGTCAACCGTAATGTGAAACCTACAGACCCAGAGAGAAGAATAAAACTACAAATATATTACAAGAACAAGAAAACAAGCAACTTCCTTCTCCGAAACAGCCCAAGCCAGACGAAAGAGACAATCCAGAAGTCCCATGTCGTGTATAGGATCACGTGCAAACGAGGAAACTGTGAAGTCCTCCCCTCCTCCTACATCAGCATGACGACAACGAAGCTGTCTCGACGTTTTACTTGCCACTTAACTTCCGGAGCCCCAAAAAGTCACCTACTAGAGAAACACGGCATCACCATCACAAGAGAATTTTTAGAAGAAAATACGGAAATGGTCGACATGTGTGCAGATGTACGGCGACTTCCAATTTTAGAAGCACTGTACATAAAAGATATCAATCCCAAGCTTAACGTACAAGCACACGACCACTAGCCTCCCAAGCATGAGAAGAAAAAAGGGTAGGCAATATCCAACCCACAGAAACGCAGAAGTCATCCACCAATGAGCGTCGCCCGCTCACACACGAGGCCGCCAGACTTCTCCTTAAGTAGCGACTCACACGTACGAACCCCCACAAACCAGCGCTAGCCGCAACGTCGACGTGGGGTTCCACTCCGCATCAACCAGTACCCGCCACACAAGCCAACACCGAATTCCCTGCCCTAGGGCAAGCAACATCGTGGGCAAGGAACAGGAGCCGCCCCGATAAAGAATTGTCGTCCCACCAAGAATGATGCCCAACCAGAAAACACCCACGCCCAACACCCCGCCCCTGCATAAGAGATGACAACCGATCGGATAACACTGTCGAAATCGGACCTCGAGAGCATGTTCCTAACCTTCGCGGAACCCATCGTCACCATGCTCGGAAGCCTGTAGACACCGAGAAACTCAACGCCATGTCGAAGAAAGTCGTCAACAGCATTTCACATCGCCCCATCACAACCCAAACCTCGCACAGCGACACCTAAACCTCATCCCAGACGCCCACACCTCATCTCCAGACGCCCACGCCTCACCCCGAGACGTCCACACCTCATCCCACGGCGCAAGCACCATCGGACTCCATGACCAGACCAGCGGCCCAGCGACACAACACACTTCCTCTCCCGCGGCCCCGGGAGTCACTCCAGCAAACAGCAACAATAGAGGCAGAGAAGAGGAGAATGGCAGCATGCGCGAGGACAGTGCAATGGGGGGACCAAGCCAAAATCAACATCTTAATATGGAACATAAACAGCATCAGACTTAGACATCATCAATGATGGCTGACGCCCGCATCAACAAGAGATATGTCATCCTCCTACAGGAAAACACGCTCCGAGAGGGGACCAACATCAACTGTCGTGGATACAAGTCTTACCACATACCAGCGGTAGAAGGACAAACACAAGGCTGCTCCATCCTTGTGAGAAACACTATAGGAAGCAAACTTATCGACGCCCCTGTCTTTTGTGGCGAGGGAGTAGAAGTATTGGGTGTCACCCTACAGCTGAAACAGGGAGCGCTCCAGGTATACAACATTTACAACGCGCCGTTAAGAACAGAGCTCGACATGAGTGAGCTATTCGCCACATGTGCAACGGAGAGGGTTATCATCGGTGGAGATTTCAACGCTCACCATGAAATGATTGGGAGAAACAAAAGGAACAGGAACGGCTACCACCTTGTGGAGTTGAAACCAACGTTCCCAAGCAGTCCTCCTCAACAACGGCGAGGCTACCAACATAGATGGAGGTATACTGGACCTGGCCTTCGCCTCGCAAAACATCTGCCGAGGTGCTACATGCCAGGTCCACGAACATCTAGCCAGCGATCATTTCGCGATTGCAGTCACCCTACAATATCCCAAAATTCTGAAACCAGTCCTGCCTCCACGCTGGAACACCAAAAAAGCGGACTGGCCGCTGTTCCAAGAAACTATTCGCCACCACCTACACGTAACACCACAAGACGATGACACCATCGACACCATGGACCGACGGCTTACATTTGCCTTTCACAACGCCGCCGACACAGCTATCCCCCACACCAGGCCTCCCAAACATAATTTCAAAGACAGGTGGTACTACAACGAGGACGTCAAAGAATATAACCACAGAGTAAATCAGGCCAGAAAACTATACAGACAGCACAACACCCAAATAACCAGAGACCTCCTCAGAGCAGCAATCAGAATCGCCAGGGAAGCAACAAAAAACATCATGATTGAGAAGTGGCTGGAATGGTGCGCCTCCATGAACGGACACACCACTCTAAGTGAAATGTGGGGAAAAATCAGGATTGCATCAGGTCAGACCAAACAGGTGACTCCCCATCATCCGGACCCAGCAGGTGAAGCGAAAATCTTATCACATCTTTTATCAACAGGAGCAGCTCACGACAACTTTCTGATACATCTCGAGACAGTTTGGCACGGCAGAAGCCAGAACAGGAGGAGGCAATCCAACGGGCTTGTGCACAACACGATCAGACCGACACTCCCTTCACACTCCACGAACTGCAGCGAACGCTAACGCCCCACCCTGACACTGCCGCCGGAGCGGACAAAATCACGTACTCTCTAATACGCAACGTGGGGCCTCCGGCACAGAATGAACTTCTCCGACTAATAAACAGGTCGTATGACATAGGCCAACTCCCGCAAATCTGGAAGGAAGCGACAATCCACCCCATTCCCAAACCGAAAGACCCGGGCAAGACGCGCCCCATCTCACTGCTCAGCTGCCTTGGGAAGACAGCGGAAAAGATGATCCTAAACAGGCTGCAATGGTCTCTCCCGCAGCCACACCATAATATTTACGCATATACCAAAGGCAGGGGGACGAGAGACTGTCTGGTAGACATGATCTCCCGGATCTCAAACAGGAAAGCTAGTGTCACCTTTGTAGACCTTGAGAAAGCCTTTGAGTTAGCCAACCCTACAGCTATCCTCGCGACGCTTGCGGGGAAGGGAGTAAAAGGAAAACTGCTCACCTGGACCCTGGACTTCATCACCGAAAGAGAAGGACGAGTACGATTCCAAGGACATTATTCCGACTACAAGACCTTCGAAAATGGCACCCCACAGGGCAGCATTATCAGCCCATATCTCTTCAACACACTCATTGAGATCCTAGTTTCACTCCCGCTCGGGGATGGCTGCACAATTATCGGCTATGCCGACGACTTGGCAGTCATAACCACAGGCCCTCACTACCTCCGCAAAGCCCAGAACACTTTGTCAACCTTGGACTCAAAGTGCCAGGAACTTGGCCTAAAAATCGACTTTGCCAAAACACGAGCCATCCACTTCGGCTCCAACAAGCC
>JACEEZ010012718.1:25000-37500 GCA_016584305.1 Chionoecetes opilio
TAAATACTAAATACATTTTACGAATGTATTTAACTACTAAATACTAAATACATCAATTGTATTTAAATACATTTGTAAATACATTTAAATACACACAAATTTTAACATGTCCGAAAAAAAATGGATTTCCTTAGGATTTCCTTAAATTTGGGTTTCCTTAGAAATTTCCTTCACAGGCCTAAATTTCCTTATAATAATGAAATTTCCTTGCAAGTGGAAACACTGGTTCACTGTAACATCAGGATTGCCAGATAGTTGGGCGGGTTTATGGCCAAATTAACTGTGAAAAAAGTATTTACATTTTTATATTATGAACATTTAAATACAATGTATTTAAATACTCGTAAAGTATTAAAATACTGTATTTAAATACATGACAACCAATGTATTTATAAATACATTTTTAAATAAACAAATGTATTTAAATACGTATTTAAATACAAATGTATTTAAATACTGCCCAGCTCTGACTATTAGTAACCAGGCTACACAAATAAAGTATTTACTACCTCCCTAGACTGCACAATAATAAACAATGAAAAAACTAGACCAGGCTACATACTCATGATCAAATTAGTTTATATATATTAACTAATTTCACATGATATAAACTTGTAAACAAACTAACTAGTCTGCACAACAATAAACAATAAACTAACTAGACCAGTCTACATATCAAACATTGTGTTATACTAGCATACCAGAATGCATGATTATATTTTAAGAAAAAACATGTCAACACATTACATTATCTCCTGTATAGAGGAGATATTGATTTTTTTAAATAATGTAAAAGAATTGAAATAAAATAGTAAAAAAAGAAGCCATTGTATTATAGAAACAGTGATAATATGTGGAGGAACATGGTAAATTAAGAAATTGCAGATGGTAAATAGTGCAGCCAGAGAAGATGACAAGCTCTGACTCGCTCACACTCGCTCACACTCGACCACTCATCACCTCATATTTCACCCCACCCGTGCCTCTCCCTTTATCTTCATCTCTCACAACCCCTCTTCCACTTCAGAGGCACCACCAACACCATTACTACTACTAAGATTAATTCATAACACATCAAAACTATGTTTATGTCTATGTTATGTACTATCCATCGGTTTCTTACCGAAATAGAGGGATGCTTGCGAAAATGTACTCACTCTATATAGGTAGCAGTTGAAAACATATGGAACGGCATCAGGTTTCAAAATCTTACGCCGTTGTTCTGCCTTCCTTCTTGGAAGAAATCCTCCGGCAGAAAATTCAGCTCACACACGCCAACATGATCTGGATAGATTCCAGCGGTGTCACGGCGTTTCAGTGCAGCGATCCACATCCATCGTAATTCTGGCTTGTTAGCACTAGCAAATGTGAAAACAGACTACTGCAAGGAACACTCCCACCAACTTCAAGCATTTCCTTTTCTGCCTTGGTAGGTCTGTACCTGAAAGGCAGTTCACTGCAGTTCCTTCACCATGTCAATCAATCAATCATTGGGGACATAATGCCGGGGGGCGCGTCGCCTCGCCCACCCTACGACGCCACTCCGGTGGTCACCACGCGCGAGTTCCATGCAGGCTTTCCCATACCAAGCAGCTCTCGACAGGAAACATCAACTTGCCCCAGCCACGAGCCTTGGTGGGCGCCACCTTGGCCTCCTCCATGCCGGATTGTCTCTTACAGATACAACGCGATGGGAAGGATCGGTTTCAGGGTAGCGTGCCACATACCCATATAGCCGAAATTGACGCTGACGGACTATGCAGGTAATAGGCTTCGATTCAGTCTCACGGTGCAACCGCTGATTTGACACGTAATCATCCCAGCGATAACCATAATTCAGCGAAGACACTTATATCAAAGCCATCGATTCGTCTCTTCAAGTACTATTTAGTGTCCATGTCTCACAACCATAGAGTAAGACAGGGATCACAAGCGACTTGAAGATCCGGATCTTTGTCCTCCTGCACAGGTACCGACAACGCCAAATACTCCTGCTGAGCGAGTCCATAACACCATGGGCTATGCCAATCCGCCGTAAGACTTCTTGACGTGACCCGCCGTCATTATGAACTGCGCTACCAAGGTATGTAAAAACTTTCCGAGATCTCAATGTCCTCGCCGCACGCATGAACAGACTGTACTGTTCTTCATATAGTAAGCTTCCAAACACCTGGACCTTGGTCTTAAGCCAAGAGACCTCAAGTCCCAAAGGCTTTGCCTCCTTCGTGCAGCGCCTCGAGAGCCATCACCAGGACCTCCAGCGACTCAGCAAAGATTACTGCATCATCGGCAAAAACAAGATCAGTCATCTTGGTGTTGCCGAGCGATGCTCCACAATCACTTTGATCTACAACTTTGCTCAATACCCAGTCCATACAAGTGTTTAAAATGATGGGGCAAGGACGCACCTTGCCTCACTCCTGTATTAACAGGGAAGAAGCTGGATACACCTACCCACACTTCACAGCACTCTCAGTCCCAGAATACAGACCAGTCATCAAACCAATAGTCCTTGCAGGAATCCGCGAAGTCGCAGAAGATCCAGAGTGACTCACGATGCACTGAGTCAAACGCCTTCTTGAAATCAACAGCATCCCTGTCGCAAGTTGCAAGCATCCCCTGTCGAAACTCACGTCGGCGTTCCACCAGGACACGAAGCGCTAGGATACGGTCCGTTGTTGACTTACCAGGCGTGAACCCAGACTGCTGAGGTCTCTGATGCTTCAGCAGATGACTGCGTATCCGTGTCAGAAATAGATAGGCAAGCACCTTGCCTGGCACGCTGAGCAGTGTAATACAGGTAATACAGTGTAATTGTTGCAGTCCTGACGTTCCCTTTCCTTTCCAGATAGGGTTTGCCCACCCCCCTTTTCCAGTCAGGAGGAATGGTACCTGACTGCCACACGGCAGCCAGGACAGCAATCACCATGTCGACAAGTTCAAATATGCACGAAAAAGTACACCAGTTTAAAACAGCCCTTTACTAAATTTTTGTCTAAGTATGGCAATTGATTTTGTCACAAAGGCATGGGTAGTAACTTATATGTCATAGTAATATAAACGTGCATGGGTTAATAACAAATACAAAAAAGCACACTTACGGAGACGAGTGCGGTAGTGCAGCCTCCTTCAGTAAGCATTCTTGTGGAACTGATGGTCCCTTTTTGGAAGTTGGGACCAGTAGGGCATCCTGGTGATTTCAAAAACAATGGCGCAAAAACAGGCCAGAGATATAGGGGCCTATGCCTTAGGGAAGAACAATTACAGTCTGCAGTAGCTGCAATATAGCGGTTTGAAAAGAAATTTGAAATGAAGGTGCAGAGAGGGGGATATAAATCGAGTGAGGGTACTTCATAAATTAAAGCTTTGTGCCAGACTATCAAAAGCTTTTAATATGCCTAGGGCAACAAAAAAGTTTCACCAAAAACCCTAAATAAGGATGACCAAGATTAAGTAAGAAAGCTAGAAGATCGCCAGTAGATTGCCCTTTAGGGAAAAACCGTACTGATAGGGTACGCCGTAGGTCCAATGAAAAGTGAAATATAGATTATTTCAAATTTTGGCAGGGTGTTTTCTTATGTAAAATTGAATTTTAAGGGTGGTTTGTCCCCTTCAACTTTTTGGTTTGAGCACTTCTTGCTAGCAAAAAAATTATATTTATATGCAAAACATAGCTTAAATTTGCGTTTTAGCATAGAAAGAATTGCTCAAATGCAAAAATGGAATAGAGATAAAATCGTCTTAGAATTCCATTTTACATAGGAAATGGCATGCTAAAGTTGAGAAAGAAAATTTTGTTATACGGCGTACCCTAACCGGGGTACCAAAATAGTTGGATGGGTTACGATGGGAGGAAGGACAAGACCAGGGGATGGTGCCCGACAGCTATGGGAAAAACTGCACCAAGGTTGATCGGGGGAGGAGCATGTGTCAGTGACAGAGGAGCCATCTGGAAGGTACCTTTGGCAATTTGTACCAGAGGACCCGGTGCCACCTGAGAAGCCTGCGTTCAAGGTGGCTCAGGCTCTCTATGATTGCTGGTGACATACGACTCCCCCGACTCACTGATCGTACTGCAAGGTGACTCAACTAGGGCCAACACGGGTTGGAAGGGTGTTACTCACGCCCATTTGGAGAAGATGCTGGGACGTAACTCTTCTGGAGTATATGCGTGTTGCACACAAACGAGTTGCCCCTGCGCCACCTTATCACCAGCATCGACGGGCCTACTCATCTGACACTGGCTTCACGGGTCCCGTGTGCAGTCTGCTGTCCCGCGTGAATGAGATGCAGTACAACGCAGAGTTCAGAGGAGTGCCAGGCGGTGAAAATCTCACGGGGATACCGGAGTATATCCTGGTCAACATGTCCACTGACCCGCAGGTCTCCTACCCGCTGGTCCAGGCTGTGAAGCGGGGCGTTCTCCCGTCCGAGCTGCAGGAGATCAAGTGTGGCAAGGTGTCCCACTCCAGATGGCTCATCACAGCTCAGTCGCTCGTGTACATGTGGACCAGAAGCATGACTGACTGGCAAAGAATGAACACCCTGGAATCCTAGTCAAGTACTGCCTGCAGGGGGTACTTCAAACTTACTACGACATCAAGGTTCACCACAGACTAGAGGACGGCCCCAAGCACATCCTCACGCAGCTCAGAGTGATGAGGTCGAGCCCAAGAAGTCCAAAACAGCGTGACTTTTCAACGTGCCGACAGGGGGCATGGTTCGCACACTCAGAATGTGTCCTCCTCTCCTGATGTGCGAGTGAGGACGACCGCAGGTTCGCCGTGACCAGATTTTGAACTGAGGCTGGCGAGGGGAGGGGGACACCAGTGTAAGACCTCGCATCACACCCAGGCTAACTTGTCAGCCACCAGCTTGCAGACACTGGATCAGCTGGCAACCTGGTCAGGTGCACGAGCCGGCATTCACCTGTTTACTGTCCGGGGGTCAGATCCCGGGGATCCTGGTCAAGCCGTACGAGGTTCCGGAGTTCTCTATCCCCAATCAGAGCACCGAAGAGTCGTGAAGCAGGTGACAGGGGGCTGCGGCAGCAGTGGTGGGGCAGCAGGCCAGAGACGGGTTTATCCGGGCTCGGGCCACCACAGGAGACCATGCCCTGCTTCAGTCTAAGAAGGACATGATGGCACGTTCTAGGCCAAGTAGAGGCTGTGACACTGTGATGTAGTGCCTGATGAACAAAATGATCAGAAAGAACTTACCACGCTAGTCATTTTGGGAAATCATATTGGTGCATGATGCAATAAACAGGACCAACCGGGCACTGCGTACTCATTTAAGCATTTTCGATAAGGGTGCAATATAAAAGTGCGATTTTTCATAGTAGAATTGCTCAAATGCAAAATAGAAATAGATAAAATCGTTCCTAGAATTCCATTTTTTCATGGGAAATTGGCATGCCAAAGTTGAGAAAAATAATTTTTGTTATACGGCGTACCCTAGTACTGATGATAAAAATAGAAGATTTTGAGCAGATAGATTTTTCTTATTAAATCTTGAAAAAAACTTCGTATTAATTATAAATTCAAGCAGCACCCGGGGCGATATGATATTTTACATAAATGAAATTGTGATCGGAGGAGCTAAAAGGAGAGAAAAATTTCACAGAGTAAGCAGAAGGGTTAGTAGTTATATAGGAAAACATAAAAATTTTGGCGTGTCTACAAGGCGATCAGGAATACGGGTAGGGTGCTGCACCTGCTGCTCTAGGTCTTGGAGGATATACAAGTTGTAGGTTTTCACCAGGGTTTGGGGAGTTAAAGCAGATGAAAACCAAAAGCTGATGGTGAATATTGAAATCGCAAAAATGAAAATTTCTGCAAACGGAATGAGATGAGATATGTTCCACTTTTGATGTTAAAAAGTCGAAGAATTTTACATTGTCCGAAGAGTTCGTGGAGAGATTTTGTTTTTTTACATCTGTGCCTATAGCGCCGTAGGCAGTGGTGACCCAGGGCCGGATGGTAGGCTTGGAGGTTCCCTTGAGGGCTGTGATGGTTAGCCCTCGCCCGTGGTGGCGCAGGCAGGATTTTTATAGTGACGCCTGTGATTAGAGGCTCATGCCGCCCCCCTGTTTTCATCCGATGCACTCGCAATCAAAGGTAGAGTTAATGGTCAAGGCATGTGGGTGTTCTTAGGCCACTCGACGGTACAGAAAGGTTTTGGTTATCATCGGGATGGAACCGAGGTCACGAGAACGCAGTCGGAGACGCTAAAACTCTGCTACGCCTCCCCCGATAGATATACTGCACAGATAAATTAAATAAGAGTGCATTGAAGTTTAAGCCCGATGGGAAAAAAATCGGAAAAAATTTAAGACCCTGGGCACGAAAGCAAGTGATGTCATTGCGTACATATACGCAACAGCCAGCTTTGGATTGAAAATGATAATAGAGACAGTAAGAGGAAACATAAAAGGGACGCTGTCAGCGTTCAAAGACACCGGGTTTCGGGGAAAATNACAAAAAGCGATGACTACAGCACCCAATCCTTCTTCGGTACTTTGAGTGCCTTTGTCACCAAAGGAGTCATTTTCCTTCATGGAATGAAGTGGATGCCTCGTTTCTCCAATCTCCTGTGCTCAGCGGGAAAGGGAAAAACGAGGCGTACAACCAGGGCAAGGAGACCGTCCAACATCTGGCAGTGACCATGATCCTGCGGAACGGGCGATAAAAATTTATCACTGATTATTCCCAAGATCCTCACCAAGGACGAGAGCGATCGACAAGCTCTCCTGCAAGCTGTCGAGCGCCCCGACGGCTGAACCTAAAACCCTAATAATCTACAGAAGAATATACAAATCGTTTCAATCGTTTTTTCGTCATTTGAAGTTTTAGTTTTAAGAGAGTCCAGGAAATGTGCCTTTCCCCTATCACTGTTCCTTGTATAGTATCAAAGTAATTTTCATCCTTGTATACACTGCTGTATCGTGAAATGTTCCTAGAATAGTTTATTCCCTCACTTCCGAGCAAATACTTTCGTTTCTGTGGCATTTATAGTTGATGTGAATAAATAAACTTGAGAAATGAATATTTGTTTTGTCTAAAAAAATCAAACTACCCTGTGCGACCCCTAAATCTTCAAATTTCACATGAAACTTTTGTGCTTTTGTTTCTTGCCATTCTTCACAATAATTCATGGGTGCCGTAAGAGATTTCAAACTTTCATTTTTGAACCACCCTTTTTTTTAAAATATTATATATATATAATATATATATATATATATATATATATATATATTTTATATCTTATTGAGTGTCTTATTCTCTTTTGTAATCACTTTTATGACTTCGCCCTAGCTTGCCATGTTTGCTGTATCGCGATTCGGGTCTAAGAACCCTTCTTCAGCAGCATATGGAAGGTGTTTTCCTAGGATAGGGTGTGCATGATTAAGGTGCGAAGTGAAGCGCTATTTATAGCCGGTCGCCTGCCACGCAGCCTATTACCGATGTCGTTGATTGGTAGATAGCTTTTGCTTCTCGTCTATTGAGTGAGTCTTCTTGAGAGACCAAACAACCAATTAGCGTCCCCCCACTCAAGAAGACGAGAAGCAAAAGCTATCTACCAATCAACGACATCGGTAATAGGCTGCGTGGCAGGCAGACCGGCTATAAATAGCGCTTCACTTCGCATCTTAATCAGACATTGAGTGGGCGACCTGTCATCCTTACCTCGGCGTTTGGATGGACAAAGGGCTCAGTTTCAAGCCTCACGTAGCAGCCATTAAGGAGAAGACCCGAACTCGCCTTCTCGTCATGAGATGTCTCACCAGACTGGAGGGAGGCGCAAATTTCAAGGTACTTAGGACCTTCTACGTGCAGGCTATTCGGTCACTAATTGACTACAGTGCCCCCATGCTCACCACTGCCAGTCCCACCCAGATTCAGATCCTGGAGAAGATCCAGAACCCAAGCCCTCCTCACTATCCTGGGTGCTCCAAGATGGACAAAAATATGTACCATGCACACGGAGGCCCACTTACCAACGATCAGTGACCGGATAAACACACTGAACGCGGCACTCCTGCACAAAGTCGTAACACCACCGACCAAAACGTCTCTACTGCAAAGACTTCAACAGGATGAGGATTTGTTCACCAAAAAGACCTGGGCTAAAGCCTCCGCACAAGGCATAACATCCCTTAATGCCCAACATCTCTTCCATCAACACCGTCCAGACAGACAACATCCTGCCTACATAGAGCCGCCACCCTGGAATGAAATGCCGTGGAATATCTCGATCACACAGCTCTCTTCCAAGAAAGCCAGCCTGAGTCACCCCGAGCTCCGCCGGCAAGCACAAAGAGCAGAGAACGCGGCGCCTCAGCAAGGAGTGGAGATATATTACACAGATGGGGTCGGTAGCCCCTACCACCGGGAGAGCGCACACCTTCGTGCCCCCAAACCCTCATCGGCCATTTCCGTCACCAGTGGCCCTCTACCTTACAGGCAGAGCTCGTGGCATTCAAAAAAGCCCTGGAAATGCAGCCCCAAAAAAGACAGTTGTCATCCACACAGACTCCTCACGCCCTAAGACACTAAAACAACAACACCCGAAGACAACATCACCAAAAAAAAACATACCACTTTGCAAAAAACAACAGGAACAACACAAAAAACATTACCTAAACTGGATACCCACCCATAGGGGCATCCCAGGGAAACAGGGGCAGACAAGAGGGCCAAAAGACCCCCTTTAAAACTTCCCCCGTGACGGCCCCGTCCCACGAAAGTCGGCACAACCAAAAGCCGTTCCGACAAAAGCCCCTCCACAGAATCTCGCGCGCAGCCTCGCAGCAAACGGGGGTTCACCCAGTAGTCCACAAAATAGGGTTTTGACCCGGAAAAAACCAAAAAGCGTTTTATTGTTTTTTTTGGTAGTATTCATGTAGGGAAAAACATACTAAAAGTTTACCAAAAATAGGGTTACCAAAAAGGGTCCAAATTTGACGTCAAAGAAATGGCCGCCAAAGCTATAAATTTTAAAGGGGGATCGACTCCCCAAATTTTTTTTTTCTTATTATTAAACCTACATTTTTTGAAACTTGGTACAATAAAAAACAAGAAAAAAAAAAAATGGGGGCGTCTTGTGGGAAAATTTGTTTTTGACGCATAGAAAACGGTTAGCGAAAAAAAACGTGATTTTAGGGGGGTCCCCCCAAAGATATCCTCCGCATATCAGTCGGAGAGAGGGAGGGTGTCTTTCGAAAGAGGAAAAAAGCCGTAGGACTTCAAGGGCGATTTTTTTTTATTTTCAAAGATCAAAAATTATAGCCCCTAAAAAAATAAAAAAAAAATAAAAAAATAAAATTTTCATTTTTTTCTTTTTTTTTACTTTGGGGGACTATTTGAGGGACTATACACCATACTTTATATGTGGGGAAAACATACTAAAAGTTTACCAAAAATTGATCACCACAAAGGTCCTAACTATGAGTCATAAGACATGACAGCCATCGCCTAAAAAACCACTTTTTCCTTTTTTCAAAGCTGTAGGAGGTTACAGAAGAGTTTACATTTTTTTATATATATGGGATATAAAAATTTTTTATAAAAAGTTTTATACTAATTACACGGACAGGCGAGGTCAGAGTCTCAAGGACGTCTGACATACATGTACTTTTCTAAAAATTTATAAAATACAAGTGCTTTTTAAGACCACTTTTCATGAAAAACCGTGTCAGTTTAATAGTCTCATTTTATCAAAACACTGCTTCCCCCACTCATATTGTCACAATGCCCTTCTTGACATGGTCCGCATACCCGTGAACGATAAGTCCTGGTTTTGCAAGTGCCCCGAAGTGTCTACAACCCGAGAAAAATTGCAGTAAATTTTATTTTCGAAGTTTTTTGGCGCAGGTGAAGTACCATCAACTGGAACTAGACTGTGTTCTGCAATTCCCATCCCCATTCAGTAGGTCCATGGCCTCACCATTGCCATCCAAAGCATCCTTGGGGTAATCCGAAGGGCATGATATTTCGTTGCAGAGGAGGTCGGTGGCAACGTTCAGTGTAATAAAGCTTTTGGCTGAACCAACTTTCGGCGAGACTAAAAAAACCTCATTGCAGACGATTGTCTCCAGTTTGCCCCCGAACAATGCCACCATCGCCTTACCCCCGGGTCTTCAATCTCAGCTATGTTTTCTTAGGTGGGTAAACATCTTAGCACAGCTATTGAAGACGTTTTTCCCCCTTAAAAACTTTGTAGAGCGATTTTTTTTTCCGATTCCAAAAACGCGGAAGTGGTATCGCATCCGGAATGCATGCAGGAACGAAGCTCTGCAGACATCTTTTCCCAAACAACTTTTTCAAAACCTTAATGTCGTATACTGTTGCAGGATCCCTTTTCCATAGAAATAAAGCTTTTGCCATCGTGGTTGAGCGTGATGAAGTAACAACACCAATAGATCGTATCTTCCCCAAATGAGACTAGTCTTTTGTTGGTGACATTGACACTGCTCCCTTAACAACTCCACATCTGCATCCCCCTTGATTGTTTACGTTGAAACCTTGTCCTTCATGCGTTGTGAAATAGATTGTAAGAGATGTTTGTTTCCACATTAGAAAGGAAATCCTCCTTTTTTCCCCACAAATTTCGTTCCTTCCGCATGTTCACTTTGTTACTTTCGATTTTTGCGCCGTCTCTGATGGGAAGCCCTTAGTTTTTGGTCCCAATGTAACCATCAAATACTATCGTACCCTTCCCCATATGTTTACTGTAAAAAGATATTCGTCAGCGATTAAACAATATGTTTTTCCTTTTCGCCATTCAGTCGAGGAGAAGAAAACCTCCGTCAAGAACAATGTTCCACTTCGGGTACACCCTTTGAGTACTGCGTCATCTGAACTCTTTTTCTTTTATAGCAGCCTCAGTTTGCTTTGTTTTTTTGCGTAAAGATGTTTTGCCCCCAAAAAGGGATGGGGGGTAGGTGAAAGTTCATGGGGCCACCCTCATCAAAGGGAAAGATCAGCATTTTAGCACCAAAGAAACCTTTGGAACAAAAAAGCGGGGTTATTTTTTTTGTCCTTTGCAACGTCAAAATGCCCCACTAAATCCAGGGTCTTGCTTTCATTGACCGCTTGTACTTAAATGAAAAAGTGATTGCCCTCATTGTTGCCCCCATTTTTTGCCAATGGGGAAACAGGTTTTGGGGCATTCAATCCAAAAATTAACATCCCAACCTAACACAATCCTACCCAACCCTTTTTAAATTTTTTTTGATTTTTTTTTTTTTTTTAGAGGAGGAAAATAAAAAAAAGGTACTTACATTTGTAGCCCAAAACTTTCGCATCCAAAGAACCCATATCTCGCCCTACGTAAAAAACTCAAGGAGGATAGGGTTTGGAAACCCCCCCCAAAAAAACACGTTTTCTATCCGTAATTAGTTTTCTATGAGGAAAATCCATTTTTTTTTTTTTGAACAAAAAATTCTTTGAATTAAATTTTACGTATATATCTAAAATTTCCGTTTGTAGGTTAATAACCAAAAAAATTGCCCGATGGGGAAACGATCCCCCTTAACATTTTATAGCTTTTTGGGGGCCATATTCTTTGACGTCACATTTGGACCTTTGTGGTAACCATATTTGGGAAACTTTTAGTATGTTTTTCCTACATGTAATACTACCAAAAAAAAAAAAATAAAAAAGCTTTCTTGAATTTTTTCAGGGGAAAGGTTTTTTTTTTCGTATTTTGACTGGACCAGTGCCCTTGGTACGCAGAGGCAACACAATCCGTAGCCCCACTTTCAGACACTCTAAAAAAGGTCCCTAAATACACCCCACACAGACTCAGGCTGGGGGACAGTGTCTGGGAGAAATTATGACACTCCCACCCCACCAATGTCCTCCTGCCGGGCTGAGTCGTAAACCTCTCCAACTTACGTTTAGGACTGCCCGAAGACCACACCCTTTCTATGTAAGGGGGGGCGGCACAAAAGGCACAAAAAAATACCAAAAACCCTCTGAAGCATACAAAACTGATTAGAGCCGCACCGCCCCAAGGTAATGCTAAAACTTACAACAACTCTAATCTTAAATTATAATATATATATGATAATATATATAATTAACATATATATATATAATATATATATATAATAATAATTATATATATATAATATTGGGGTTTTTAGTATATGTAATAAAGTATATATATATATATATATATAATATATATGTATTGTATATATATGTTTAAAAATAATATAATATATATATATATATATATTATTATATGTAAAATATATTAATATATTATTATATATATATTATATATTATATATATTTTATAATTTTATATATATTAATATAATTGTATAATACCGCAATTATGCACTGAAGCAGACAGCACAAACACGGAGGGGGGCATCTGACACTAACATATGTGAGTAAATCGGGGCTCCCCTCTGTTATGGGTTCGAGACTGTTGCCCAAATGAACCAGTACCAAATTCACTGTGGGCCGCCCAGGCAGTAGGGCCCA
>JACEEZ010012718.1:50000-60000 GCA_016584305.1 Chionoecetes opilio
TTGCTCTCTTCTACCGTTATTTTCATGCTCACTGCTCTTCTGAACTTGCTAACTGCATGCCTCCCCCACTCCCGCGGCCTCACTGCACAAGACTTTCTACTCATTCTCATCCCTATTCTGTCCATCTTCCTAATGCAGGAGTTAATCAGTATCTTTACTCTTTCATCCCTTCCACTGGTACACTCTGGAACTCTCTTCCTGTTTCTATTTTTCCACTTTCCTATGACTTAAATCTTTTCAAAAGAAGAGTAACAAGACACCTCCCGAACTAAATTGGCCTACGCCTCTGTTTGTATTTTATTCTCTTACTGTCTTCTATATAGGGACTGGCAACTAAGCGAGCTTTGTGTTACCCATTTTTGTTGTGCCCTTGGCCAGTTCCTTGTGATGTAAAAAAGAAAAAAAAAAAAAAGAATAAGCCCTTAATGAGTAATTCACGTAATGAGTTAATTGGATGGAACGTGGCTCGCTGTCACGTTCCAGCCGCAAGAACTGAGCCAAAAGCAAAGGGGCCAGAGGCTGGACGTCTATACTTGATATATTTTTTTTGCGATATGGCATATACTTGCATCCTTTATGAGTACAGCAAGAAAGCTGTGCCTTTCCAGAGAGCTTAGCACCCATTTCCAACCTATTTGGCCACGATATATGTGTGCAGCGCCGGAGAGTGGCGGGCGAGAGGCGGGCGGTGTGAAGCAGATTGTCTTGCTGAGCGCCTCTCGCCTGCCCCTCCCTGGCACTGCACACATATATCGTGGCCGAATAGGTCGGAAATGGGTGCTAAGGTCTCTGGAAAGGCACAGCTTTCTTGCTGTACCCATAAAGGCTGAAAGTATATGCCATATCGCAAAACAAATATATCAGAAACACCCAAAATTCTTCATGTACTATATTTTTTTCTGAGTTTACGTGTATTTGTATGAGCACCGGGCTGGGAGGCTGCCTGCCGGGACGTCACCAGCAAGTTTTGCGCCACGGCTGGAATGGGGCTGTTGTTTTTTCCGCGCTTTTTACAAAAGTCATGTTTCTGTGGAAATAAGGCGTGGCATAGACCCCTGTAAATCTGGACTGCACACGGAATATCGGCCTGTTGCACAAGGGCCCTTAAGTCGGAGCGCCTGTTTTCAACTTCACTGTTCACTCGGTTACCAGGAAGGATACTGAAGCGAATTTTCGTAGGTTTTCAGTTCCTAATAGACAGTCGCTGATAGTGACGTAGTTTACATAGGAGTGAAAGAAGAAACTATAGGAGATGAATGGAGATGATAGGAGTATATAGGAAATAAAGAAGAGGTTGTTATGGGGATGTTGAGGTTAGTGGAGATGAGTGTAGGGGGTTGAAAGGGTGTGAAATGAGGTTACGGTGAGGTGGAGGAGGGGATGTGGGAGGGTTGTGGGAGGAGGGGGTTGTGGGAAGAGGGGGGTTTATGGGGGGAACTGGGCACATAAGTTTAGGTTATGTAACAGTGGTGGTAATGTTACGTGTGTGTGTGTGTGTGTGTGTGTGTGTGAGGTGATTAAAACCATATGAGGTGAAGTTTATGATGCGTCTCGGATTTCACTCACCTCAGAGCCCACAACATCTAATAACCTACTCACTAATAACTCATAACACCTCTTAACCCACTCACAACACCTCATAGCCCACTCACAACAAATCATAACTACTAATAACCCACTCACAACACATCATAACTACTCATAACCCACTCACAACAAATCATAACTACTCATAACCCACTCACAACACATCATAACTACTCATAACCCACTCACAACAAATCATAACTACTAATAACCCACTCACAACAAATCATAACTACTCATAACCCACTCACAACTCATCATAACTACTCATAACCCACTCACAACAAATCATAACTACTCATAACCCACTCACAACAAATCATAACTACTCATAACCTACTCACAACACATAACCACTCATAAAGTTTATAACCCACTCATAACTCCTCACAACAACTCATAAACCACTCACAACCCACTAACAACACCTCATAAATATTAATAATATCTTATAACTCTCTAACAACACCTCATAACCCACTCACAACACCCTCACAACCCACTCACAACCCACTAACAACACCTCATTAATAATAATAACTTTTAACTCTAATAACACCTCATAACAACTCACAACCCACTTTAAACACCTCACAACCCACTCACAACACCTGCCACCTTAACTATCACTCCCTACCACATGCACAACCACACTCCACCACAACCCATTACAACTCCCACTTCCACACCACTCCTAACACCAGCTTTCTATCCCCCCACCACTACCACAACCACAACCACAACCATAACCACACCTCTCTTTATCCTTCCACAATATTCCACCCCCTTCCTCTATCCCCTACCACACTATAACCACGCACCAATATTTTCCACCACTATCACAACCATAACCAAACCTACCTCTTATCTTTCCTCAATATTCTATCTCCCTCCTTTCCCCCACCACACTATAACCACACCCCAATATCTCCCCCCCCCACACTATAACCGCACCCCAATATCTCCCACCCACCACACTATAACCCCCATCCTCTACCCCCTACCACACTATAACCCCCCCACCCACAACCATTCCACATACTTTCCTCTCATCTCCCAGCCACTCGCATCCCCACCACCACCCCCCACCCTCACCACCACACCTTCACCCCACCACCACACCCCACCACCACCATCACCACACCTTAGCCACACCCCAACCACACTTATGCGTTCTCGGTACAGTCAAGGACGGTGGTGGGACATGTAGATGTAGACAAGGACATGTAGATGGGACCAGTAGGGCCCCTATTCAGCCTGGCGATTTCAAAACACTGGCGCGTAAACAGTCCAGAGATATAGTGGTCTATGGGCGTGGAAATGAATAATTTTTTGTGGATTAGGTATTATGAATGAACATTCAACATAATTATGCAAAGAAAAAATGGGTCTGGACGATTACTTCAATGTTGCCCTTGACATATTAAAAGCTTTTGATATAATCTGACACAAATCATTATTTTCTTAACTACCCTCATTCGGTTTCTACCCTTCTCTCTGCACCTTTATCTTAAGTTTCCTTTCTAACCGTTTTATTGCAGCTATTGTAGATGGTTATTGTTCTTCTCCTAAGGCTTTAACTAGTGGTGTTCCTCAGGGGTTGTTCTCTAACCCTCTTGCAATTTTTCATTAATGATCTTCTAAGTCTAACTCTATTCCCTATCCATTCCTACGCTGATGATTCTACTGTAGGAAAAAATTAGGTTCAATACTATTAAATTGTATTAGTTCTTAATTGTCCAGCATTTGAAGTTATAGATTACTCCTTATATTACCTAAAAGGGATGTTCGTACCTTAAAGGGATGTTAATGGTGGTTCCTGCACTGATCAACGAAACATTTCCCGGTATATTTTTATACCAAAATAAAAGCAAGGCGGTTTAGGGACCTATCACTCTCCCAAACTCATTAACTACGGAAATATTAGGATTTACTCAGCTTAAGTAAGTGGTGGATGCGAAGAAAAGTGGCGTTCCGGATGGTGATGGTATCGTGCAAGATCTTCCTTCTGGACTGGCTACATGGACCATGTACTATATATGCTACATGGAGCATTATTTCATTTATATACAGAATAAAATTTACTATAGTCTATTCACTTAAGCTGGATTCTTGGGAGCTGCTCGCTGCCTAGACGAGTTTGTAAGGACGTCGCTGATTGGCTGATAGACTCGGGCTGGGTGGCGATGGTGGTGGTACTTGCCTAGCCTCAACCCAAAACCCTTGCGTTGCCTCAGAAAAATATTCATATTTCTTGGCTTTACTCACCTCTTACACAAGATAGGCCTATTTTGTTTGCATCAGTGAATAAGGCAGTGATTGTTCAACAACAACACGCCATTCATAACTCAATAGGGTAAAAAATAAAGTCATGACTGACTATCACAAGAGTAGGTGGACTTTTAGGTTTTCAGTGCATTGAAATGTTGTACTCCTACCCGATATTACCAAGCTACCAGATGATATTTATAAAAGCTGAACCTACCATCGGGTTCATAATACATTGCTGCATATCATGAGCATAAAACAATTACACTAAGACTACACTAATATTAAGATAATTGAAGGAAAGTAAAAGAGTGTATAAACATTTTTTCTTGCTTATTTTGCTTCAACTCGCTGTAACTCCATAAGTTTTGGTCGCATTCAATTTTCAAGAACTGTTTCAAAATCCTTATACTTTTCCGCTACCTGTGGTATGTAGCACGTACCAATAAGGAAAAGAGTAGGTGGTCAAAATGGCTAAGAAAGTTAAACTACTACTGCAAACTGGCACAGTGACGGGTGAGCATTGCTCCTATACAGGAGAGACTTTTTCTCAGGAGAGCTATCAGAGGCTCCACCCGTCACGGCACCAGTTTGAAACAGTTTAACTTTCTTAGCCATTTTGACCACCTACTCTTTTCCTTATTGGTACGTGCTACATACCACAGGAAGCGGAAAAGTATAAGGATTTTGAAACAGTTCTTGAAAATTGAATGCGACCAAAACTTATGGAGTTACAGCGAGTTGAAGCAAAATAAGCAAGAAAAAATGTTTATACACTCTTTTACTTTCCTTCAATTATCTTAATATTAGTGTAGTCTTAGTGTAATTGTTTTATGCTCATGATATGCAGCAATGTATTATGAACCCGATGGTAGGTTCAGCTTTTATAAATATCATCTGGTAGCTTGGTAATATCGGGTAGGAGTACAACATTTCAATGCACTGAAAACCTAAAAGTCCACCTACTCTTGTGATAGTCAGTCATGACTTTATTTTTTACCCTATTGAGTTATGAATGGCGTGTTGTTGTTGAACAATCACTGCCTTATTCACTGATGCAAACAAAATAGGTCTATCTTGTGTAAGAGATGAGTAAAGCCAAGAAATATGAATATTTTTCTAAGGCAAGGCAAGGGTTTTGGAATGCGGCGAGGCAAGTACCACCACCATCGCCACCCAGCCCGAGTCTATCAGCCAATCAGCGACGTCCTTACAAACTCGGCTAGGCATCGAGCAGCTCCCAGCCCAGGAATCCAGGCTTAAGTGAATAGACTATAGTGGACTTTCCAGGTCCATTTAGGCCTGAATTTAAGGGAAGTGGAGCAGCGCCTTTCCGTATGTGTAGTCTCTGCCGTGACTATGATGAGAAGAAGGGTCGGGTAAGCTATACACTGACACGTAGCTTTCCTAAGAAAAGCGAAGTGGCTTGCGTGTTCTAAAATTTCACTCCCTGCTTCTTTATTAATTAAATCAAGCCTTCTAATATCCCCAATTTCATAACAATTTAAATTGCTTGAATACCCCGTGCAATAACCCTTGTGCAACATTTTGTGCAAGCCTTGTGCATTGTTCAACAATTAAGGCACTTTGATTTTTATTACCATGCTTCTCTCTCAACCAAACGGCGGTAAACTCAACAACGGGAGGTGATTTATAACAAAATACCCGACATCCTGGTGGGCCAGTGAAAAAGAAGAAAAAAGAGAGAAAGAAAAATCTCTTCCTGCAATCAACTCCCCAATTTTGCTTGAAATTCCCGAGCAGCTCTCCTGTGTGGTCTAGTAGCACTCTTGGGGTCAGCCCCATGATTTTTATCAGCTGAACTTCCGAGGGTCGCATTAGACTCCTCCGAGGTCCAACTTCAAGCTGTCTCCAGAGAATATAATTCATTGATTGTTCTGATCATAGTACCTTGTTTGGATTCTAGTCTGACAGTCTTAACTGTTCCCGATTTATCAGGGTAACATTATAATACAATACCTAGCGGCCAACTTTCTCTAGGTTTGTCGGAATGAATTATCACCACATACTCCTCCTTAATCTTCGTACTAATTTTTGCTGTAGGCTTTTGTGTTACAAGTATCCATCAGCGAGGTGAGATATTGAGTTATCCAGGTATTTTGCCATTGGTTAATTAATTTTGATAATATATATGATAATTTGTATTTAGCTTATCTAAATCTACGTAGGATTGATAAAATTCATATGGTATGGAACTTATGGTAGGCAAATAATTTAACCTGTAACTAGAAACAAGATGATAAGGGGTTAGTATTTCAGGTTCACCCATGCTGTTCAGGACGTATGTCAAGGGTCGATTGTTAATCCGGCATTCTACCTTTGTTACTATAGTCTGTACAAGTGTTTGTAGGCCCTTCGGATCCTTGTATATATGTTTGTAGTAGTAGTATATATTAGACAACAATGTGAGTGCAAACACCAATCGTGTTCTTGCTGTCGTTGGTCACTGGTCAGAGTGCCTCGGGTAGACCACGTTCCGTGTGATTCCACGGGGCGCCTACAGCTCGACGGCATAAGCACAGCCAACCCTTGACAGGCTGACGTAGAGTTGGACGTGCGTGAACACGGGTGTAGGCAAGTAGACTCCCACGTAGCTCTTGGTCTGGCCCTGGCACTTGTTGATCTTCATGGTAAATGCAACTCGGATGGGAAATTGCAGACGCCGCATGCGGAATCCAGTGCCAGACGCTACCTGCGTGATGGTGGGTACGTGAAGTAGGTAGAAGTCGTCGCCTCGGCTCGGTCCGGTGAAGACCTGCAGCTGCAGCACGTTGGCACTGATGCCACGCACGACACAGATGATGCCGTTGACGATGCCGAGTGGGCAGATGTTGCGCAACACCATCACCGCTACACCAATTATTTATCAGTGTAATGTCGTGCTGCGGCAGACCTGGTATATCAATCTTGTCGGCTACCCAAAACAGACAGACAGACACACGGATACTGCTATAGTAACTATATTTAAATATCGATCCCAAGCACACACACACACACACACACACACACACACACACACACACACACACACACACACACACACACACACACACACACACACACACGCACGCATGTACGCACGCACGCACACTCATGCACACACACACACACACACACACACACACACATGTATGCACACACACACACACACACACACACACACACACACACACACACACACACACACACACACACACACACACACACACACACACACACACACACAGACGGTAAGTCCATGAGTCTATGGAGTTAATGAAATGTGACAAAACGTTACTGCAGAGTGTTTTCCTGTAATCTAATTTTCTTGCAAATGTTTTTAGCCCCAAACCCCCCTTCATAATTATTCAATCGACATGAGATTCAGTCGCTTACCACCCACGATTTATTTGCGATTTGTTGAGCCTGTTCTCATCAAAATTGAATTTACAGTTTCGGCTACTCGCAACAGACAGACAGACAGGCAGACAGACAGACACACGGCTACTCCTATAGTTTATTACAAGTGCTTGTGGGCCCTTCGGACCCATGTATTGATGTTTGTAGTAGTAGTATATATTAGACAACATGTGATTGCAAACTCCAATCGTGTTGTTGCTGTCGTTGGTCACTGGTCAAAGTGCCTCGGGGTAGACCACGTTCCGTGTGATTCCAACCCTTTGTGTTACGTGTGATTCCAACACACACACTCACACACGCACACAAATGTCCATGAGTCTACTGAGTTTGTGGAATGCGGCAAGACGTTACCGCAGAGTTTTTCCTGTAATCTAATACTCCTAAAATGTTTTTAGCCCAAACCCCCCCGTTCTAAATGATTCAATCGACATGGGACCAAGCCGCTTACCACCTCCGATTTATTTGCGATTTTTTGAGCCTACTTTCATCAAAATTGAATTTACAATTTCGGCTACCCAAAACAGACAGACAGACAGACAGACAGACAGACACACACACACACACACAGACACACGGCTACTCCAATAGTATATTAGATAAGTCATTATTTTTTACCTGTTTTCGAAATAAGACTTTCCTCAGACACCATTTAACCACGCCTACTAATCTTTTATCAAAGCCTCCGAACCATGGAGCCCTAGGTGGATTGAATCTCCATTCACATCCTATGTGGGTGAATTAATCCTGAACTTCCTCACTCTAATATTTGCTGCAAGTGCTCGGATTCTAACTTATGATTGGTGGCGTTGTCACTGATCATTAATTTAAGACAGGATGTTCTAGCAACAAATCTTCTGAACACATTTAGAAAAGTTTATGTTTTTAAATTTGTAGCTAAAGCTATATGTAAAAAGTCTAGTGACATAGCAAGTGAGAAGCACAATGTACACTTCACATTCCTGTTTGGTGTTTGGGTCCAGAACTCCTATGTAGCCTGTATAGTCATTATTTTTAATCTATTACTTCAAAGGGCCTAGCCACTTATATTCGTTATTGAGATAAGGGTGGTGGTGGAGGTTACGGGTTGGTTCTCCAACCTCTTACAAACTCGGCATGATTTGATGGTAAACTTGAATGTTTGCCGGCCTTTAGGGATCCACAATTTTTTTTATGGATTTTACTTAAGGTATCATTGACACCTCGATGTAAAATTTCTTGATGAGCATGACAAATTAATAGTTGAGTTAAGTGTTGCTGCATAGGCAACAATAGGGGACATTTTGTATGATACGGAATATTTGCTCGATCTAGTTTACCAGATCAGAAGATAATGCTCAAAAGGGTTCAAATTCTTAGCCAAATCTGGTAATCTAGTCACCAGTGGTTTTTCAAAATATTGGTAAACTTCTGGGAAACTACTCCTCTGCAGGTAGTTTAACCATATAGTGTTGGGGTTTCATTAATTATAGAGTTTTATTACCTTTAATTTTCTGTAGAAATTTACAGACTAAGCTAGTTATTTTGATTAACTTCCTCCAGTTACTAGAACTTTGTGGATCAAATATAGGCTGACAATCATTATCTTGAACCTCCATGACAGTTAATTCATTAGGTTTTACTAAAATTTATATTTCTGTTCTGGCCACTGATCTGTATTATTTAACCATTCACGACCATTAACCCAGGAATTTTCGTTACAAATCTGTCACAAGTTAAACCTCTAGTTAGTAAATATGCCAGGTTGTCTTGAGTTGACAGATGGTGTGATAATGACAGTTAGGGTCAGTATTGATCATATTCTGTACTCTATTCTTAACATACATGATGTTACTTTTGTGGTTTAATACCCACTGAAGGGTCACCGCACTGTCTGTCCAAATGTAAGTGTTGTTAAACATGATTTGATTTAAGGTTTCCCTAATGTGTCTACTATTGCGAAACGCTACATACATGGCTGTTAGTTCTAGCTGTGGTACTGTCTTGCTTTTCAAGGGAGCTACTCTCGCTTTAGATGACAAGATTATGGGGGTGTCATCGTAATTCGTGAGGAAAGCCGCTACCCCATAAGCCTTGGGTGAAGCGTCACTAAACATGTGTAGTCATAATGGGAGCCTTGTCTTGCCACCATACTGGGAAATTTAATATCTTCGAGGTTGTTACATTATTTTGAGTGCTTTTCCGAGCTATCCAACAAATTGGTAGGTAAAGAGTCATCCCAGCCTATTTTTCTGGACCAGTTCTGCTGTATCAGAATTTATAAAGGAATAAATAGAGGAGAAGTTGATCATAGGAGTTAAATTGTTTTACTGATGTTACTTAATAAAGATCTTTTCCTTTCAACCTTTTCCCACTCAACATCCTTAATATTGAGAACGTCATCTCGGGGATCCCACCTTAAGCCAATATTGTATTAATACTTGTCAAATCAGATTATATTTCCCTCGGATTTGATGTTCAATCTTCCATGGGCATGTTCGCCTCCTGTATGATTTGAATAACAGCTAGATTAAACTCCTTCAATTTCTCCTCATCATCAATAGTTCCTTGTTCCTTATCCATATGCAATGATTCCTTTATTTGCTTGGCCACTTCTATATTTTCCCTCTGATTGTCTATATTAGCTTAGAGTAACTCTCTATACTCTATAGGGTCCCCAACCTCAATATTCAAAATGCAAATACCTAATGTGAAAAAGATGTAGGAATTCATCACATGCAAGCTTATT
>JACEEZ010012718.1:75000-82500 GCA_016584305.1 Chionoecetes opilio
GGGTGGTGGGGGTGGTGTGGGGGTGGTGGGGGTGGTGGTGCGGGGGTGGTGGTGGTGGTGCGGGGGTGGTGGTTTGGTGGTGGTGGTTTGGTGATGGTGGTGGTGTTGGTGATGGTGGTGTGGTGGTGGTGTTGGTGATGGTGGTGTGGTGGTGGTGTTGGTGATGGTGGTGTGGTGGTGGTATGGTGGTGGTGGTGGTGGTGGTGGTGGTGGTGGTATGGTGGTGGTGGTGGTGGTGGTATTTCATAATTGTTATATGCGAATCAAGCTCCAAGCTCCCTTCTCTCGCTTGAACAACTCCTCTCTGTACCCACGGCTGAAATGGCATATTTAACACCTCACACACACCCTACCACGTATATAACACCACGCTAACCCTAAATAACAACAATAACGGCATTAGAAACACGAGTTATAGTGGTTATATGAGGCCTAACACAAGCAGCCTGCCTCCTCGATTCAGACACTGTTATTTTGAGGGCTACGAGTCGAATTTTTTTTATTTCCACTACACTAATGCACTACTTTCGCCACTGCACTAATGTCGCCAGGTACAATATATTACGAATTTTAGCATAAATGCTAAAAACTCGCTTCGCTCGCTTGGACAATGAGTTAAGAGACGAAATAAAACCTTTTGTGCCAAATTTCTTCCTTTACGCCTGTATACCCGTTGCCTACAAAAGTAGTCACAAGAAGAAGAAGAAGAAGAATTCGTGGAAACAGTTTACAACCCTATATGACACTTGATTTCGGCTGAAATAGGTGTCCAAGCTCGCTTTGCTCGCTTGGACAATTAACACAGTCATAAAATCTTACCGCGTCGTGAATTAACTGGGTTTGATAACCCTCTCGATGCCTAGATAACACCAACACACCGCCGGTCTGATCACGGCCTGGCCACTTCGAATAACAAGACATTCCAGGATTGATAAGCCTTCACCCAAATTCAACCCTCTTATCCCCTCGTTAAGTATCGTAGATGGTATTAGCTGGGGTATTTTGTCGGGATGAGATATAAATGGGTTTTACGAAGGTAAGATTCTAAATAAATAAATGTTTGTGACATATAATTTCCACAAAATGGTGCCACGAGTGAGGAATATTGATGTTCATGTGACTCGAGGTGGTCGATTGTGAGGCGTAGTTATGAGCCTACCACAAGAGCTGGATGGAGGAGTGGAGGTGAGGTGTTTTGCGGCGTCAGGTACGAGCCAACAGCCGTGCAACTACCATACACCAGGTAGTAGATAACTTAAGAGGTTACATAACACTAGTTAGTTGTAATAGTTAAGTGGTGGTTGGTCATATGCCTGGTTATGCGTCCTGACAGATCAAATCAACGGCCATTCCACCACTTAAGATATAATATAATTAATTATTATCGACTAACAATTATTTTTAGTGACGTAATCTTGCATTTACTACTTTATTTGACTTAGTTCTTAACTAAATCATTGCGAAATTTGCTATGCATTCATTATCGGCTAAAATAACAATGCTCACACGGATATATAATAAGTGTGAGGACGCAATTAAGGCAATTCCTATTGATAATATTATTTTAAAGACAGGTCTACCATAGTTAAATGATCAATGGTACATAATGAGGAAGCTTACTTCCAATATGAAGTTCAATTAACAGAAGCTGGGGATAAGGAAATGATTCACCATTGCGTGACCAATTATGAACACGAGTGTCAAAGATATCTTGATAAGATAATTTAGTATGAGGGATTACTGGAATGTGCTCATATTTCATCAACAGTTAAAGCCTCCTTACCCCAAATTAAATTACCAGACATGTCATTACCGCAGTTCTCAGGAGAAAATTGTTTCTCCTTCTGGTATAGATTTAGTATATTTATTGTTGATAGAGCTGACTTAACAGAGGTACATATATTAACTTATTTGTTGAGTCAGTTGAGAGGTGTGACATATGCACCGTGCTGTCACTATGAGTCTCCACATCCCGAATAGTGCATTTGTTGCCAGCTTTTGCAATGACACGGAACGGGCCGAGGTGCTTCGGAGCAAGTTTGCTCTCACGCGTGAAATTGATAAAAAACAATATGGCCGATCTTGAATTTGGGCATGCAAGTTGACTTACGCTGGCGTGCAATGACCTGAGAGTTTGAGGAACGCAGGTGAGTACGGAGCGGTTGATGAATACCTACGTTGAAAAGACATAAGTTTCACTTAAGCAAAATTTTAAGTAAGTAAGGGGTCTCATTGATACTCTCATTGTAAGAAGAATTAAGTGAAGCAGCAACATGAGAAAGACAATTGTCCCACGTGTGAGGAAAACCATTAGTGACATGACGTAACGCTTTTAGAATCTTACGATTAGCCTTTTCAGTAAGCCCGTTAGACGCTGGCTGATGGACAACAATTAACGTCTGACGAATATCGAAGGCTGCACATAACTCAGCAAGTAGGTCATTTCGAGATTCACCGCCGATGTCGGAAAGTATGACCTTAGGTGTTGTGAAAGGATTGATTACATGATCCACAAGAGCTCGAGCCACTGAGACCGTTGACTTGTCACGATGGGTAGCTAAAATGACGTATCGAGAAATATGATCGACACAAGTTAACAAATACTGATAGCCAGACGTAGCTCGAGGAAGCTAACAAAAGAGGTCAACACCCACCGAATCCCAAGGACGTTCCGGAATTGGATATTCAAGCATGGGTACAGGGAAAGATGAATGCATTTTGTGACGCACGCAAGAGAGACACTTTGAGACATGTTGAGTGACGTCGCGTCCTACTGTACTGCGATAACGCCGGACGTATCGTGCGATCAACACCTGGGTGAGCAGTTTGTACCGAGTCATGACTGATAAGTAGTACCTGAGAAACCAAGGAATCAGGTAAGACAAGTTCTGACACATCTCCACGGGGCGAGGCTGGCGGGGGGGCCCGGTGGATGAGAAGGCCATCTTGTAGGCAAAATTGTGAAGCAGGAATAGGTAACCGAAGGAGGCACGACGTGTCGTCCTCTTCCGAGTGAATTAATGACCTGTCCTCACAGCGGGTCATCACGTAACGCATTCATGAGTACGTCTTCCGTTGTCTCCGATTGCGGCTGAGCAGTTACCAGCGAGGCAGCAACAGCAACAAATCGGGAGAGGGCGTCTGCAACGACAATGAGTTTACCAGGAACATACTCGATGGATGGACGATAATCCTTTAGAATTACCATCCAACATGCAAGACGACCGGTGAGATTACGACCCTTAAATAGTCCCTTCTATAGCCTTTATGATCCTGTGTATTACAGTATAATGGGGTAGCCTTATCCATAAAATGAGGTCGCGGAAGTGACGTAATATATGTCCCATAAATAGATGAACTTTATTCCAAATAGCTAAGTGTTTTTCAGAGGTCAGTAACTAATTAGCGTACTCAGGGCGCTACTGAGACTGGGGGGGGGGACGATCGCGTATGCAGCCGGGCGATTTCTATCCCTCTTGTCGTCTGCTTGCATGAGAGCTAAGCGGCCAAGACCCATACCTGATGCAGTCCGTGTTTTGCAATGATGAATGGCTTGTCGAATCAGGAAAATCTAAAGACTGGCGCGTGGTGAAGGTGCGTTTTTTTGAAGAGTAATAAATGCATGTTGTTTTCCTGATCATCACACCCAAACGAACCAAGGACTTTTCTGAAGCAACGTAGCAAACGGTTGAGAGAGCTGCGTTATTGAGGGCGACAACTGGGTGGTAGAACCTGATAGACCCAGAATTTACGCTGAAGCTCAAGTAACAGAGAAAAGGGCGAGGAAAATTCTGAACAGCCGTGTCCTTGTCATCTGACGTATGTAACCCATTTTCGCTTCCCACTACATGACCGAGGAATGGAGAGACGCTTTCTTGAGAAAATGGCACTTTGTAAGCCTTGAACTTTTTAATCCCCGCATGAGAGAGACAGGCAAAGAACATCAGTGAGTCCTGTGAAATGTGTCATCCCATGAAATCGCGGACACGCGCACTTACGTTCATCCAAGTAATGCATATACACGTTACCGAGGAGATCAACGAAATAACGTTTTGTTAATGAGAACCTAAACAGATGGTCGGAATTTTCCAGACCCATTAGCAAATCGTAACGATGTACTGAAGTGACCATCGAGGGCGTGCCTGAACGCAGTGAGAGGGAACGGCGATTTGGAGCCTACGGGCCACTTGCCCAAAATCCCTAGACATAAGATCAAGAGGAAGGTAAATTCGCATTATTGTTCACCCAATCGACTGCGAGACAAATCGAGAAAAAACAGGAGAGGATCACTTGAGGAAGCCTAAAGTACATTTGCTTTAAGGCGCCTAGAAATCCACAACTGCCTGAAATCACCATCTTTCTAAGGAACAATAAAAAGCGGGCTGTTTCATGGGGAGGTCGACGGCTCGACAACCCCGTCTTCGATCATTTCCTGAACTTTACGAGTAGCAATCGCACGCTGACTGTGAGGCAGACGATAGGCAGGAATATACACAGGACGCGCATCAGGAAGGAGCTCAATCTTGTGCTCAAGCAAATGTGTACAGCCAAGAGGCTGCCCAGGCAGAGCTACTGCCGAGGAATGCTGGAATAATAGCTGGAGGAGGCGCGTCTCAAAATCAGGGTAATCAGTATCATTGAGCGAAGGCAGAACTTTCGCAGAGAAGTCATGAAATGCATCCGAGGAGGTGTAATGCGTAACCGCTGAAGCAAAGAATGAATCTGGAAGAGTGCATTCTTGTATCGGCGCAGGGTACACTAAAGCTTCACCCAAACAAGTGCCTTTCGCCAGATTGAGAGTTCCGTGAGTCACATTATGCACCAATATGAAAGTATGACCATCGTGTACCCGAGTAATACCGGACTCGAGACGAACACCACGGACTCTCACTGATTCAGAAACGACAACTACGTCCGTACCGTCGGGGACTGTTCGTAAGCGAACACGTAACATCTGAGCAGAATGAGGATCTAGGATACTGGAGTTACCTAGAACCACATTGGCTGTCGGTGCCTGTGTTAAATAAATAAGAGGAGATGAGAAAACAGGAGAGTTACCGGAGGTGTCGGGCATCGCGGCTGGTGGCTGAGAACAAGGTGCGGAGCCCTGGGGGGGCGGGGTAGGTGTGTGGTCAAGAAAGCGCGGCGGAGGTGATGAGTCAGGGTAGGGATGACTCAATTCCTCATCTGCCGTGCAAAGGGCACGTGAAGGTTGCAAATCGGGACAAGTCTGTCCACGGTAAGTGATAAAATCTGCACCAGGAAAAATACCCACATGAAGCCGACGCAAGGTAGGAGGACAGAGCAAGCCATCAGAAAGAAGCGCATACTCTTTGAGAACATAACATTTGACACGGACAGGCTTCGCGCGCGCATGGAAGCAAAAACGCAACAAAAGAGGCCCAAGTGCATGAGAAACTTTGCCGTCTGCGCCACGTCTGCACCATGATAGCCACGACTGTAGGCAGTATGGAATATGATGAATTGGACGCTTGTTGCAATGCATGAAACGCTGACTCTGCTAGTAAGTTGATCTCGGCACCCGTATCAATGGTCAAAGCCAGTCGTGATGAAACAACACTGACAGGGAAAGCCAAAAGCTTGTCAGAGGAAGTGACATTCACGAGCGAAGGAACGACCTTCGGAGAGGAGGGAGAGATAACGGGACTCGGTGAAGAACAACCGCGAGTAGAGGAGGAACGAAAGTGATCACCGACACCGCGGGAAGGCGAGTGGGAACGCCTGGGGCACGAAGGGAATTCCGTGCCCATCACTGAAAATCCTGTCCACGCCGTTCACGCTGTGCCTTCAAGAAGAGACACTCGTCGGCAAAATGAGAGGCAGTATGATGATAATAACACCATGGGGTACGTGGAGACTCACGAGAGCGAGGCGGAGACTGAACTGAATGGGAACGGGAGCGACAATCCCTGAAATGGTGACCAGACATGTTGCAAGAGTAACAAGTGAGAGGTTTGGCCGTTCAAGTAGGAAGGGGAAAGGGAGGAGGGGGAGGAGGTTGGGAGGATCTCACGTTGCGAAAGGAGGGAGAAGAAGGAGTGTGATGTGGACGATGTTGGAAAGGTGTCCGGGGCCTGGAGGGAGCCGGAACAGACACAGGAAGCGAGACATGAGCGACGGCAGCATAAGACTGAGACCGCAACTTAGCCTCTACAGACACCTTTAGGTCATGGATGGTAGATGAAGGAAGAAACTGGATATCTCTGGTGAACTGAGCAGCTTGAGGGGTGAGAAGGTTCGTGTAAAGGACATATGACAGGAGACTAAGAATGTGATGTTAGGGCATAGCAGAAACATCATTGAACAACTGGGAGTGAGTGAGATAATGATCAAGTTCCGTGCGGAAATGACCTGCCAAACCGGCAGCGTCACGAGGAGAAAGAGACCCTGAATTGGAGCGAATAAGTTAAGTCAAATCCAAGACTAGCTAGACAGGGTTCATTATCAGAGCAGGCAAACTCTTTGATCATATGGTCACAGAAAGACGAACAATCAGTACATGCGGGGTAGAAGTCATCTTCGAGGGCAGCACCAGCAGGAGTATGAGTATCACAGATCATACACGCTCACATGCAGGTAACCTTTTCCTGACTGGTGAGGGAAGACTGGGACACTGCATCCGTAACTCGTCTGATAAAGGTGAACACTGAGTAGGAGGGGTCATTGCCAGACCAGAGGGGAATATAATCAGTGGTAGGGAGTGGCTTAGGGGGGGCAGGGAGAGCATGAGTAGGAACACCAGCAGGTGACACAATGGAAGGAGACTGCTGTGAACCCTGGTGTTGGTCAGATGACTGGTCCTGAGGCATGGTGACAGGGAGAGAGGAGGAAGGACAACATAAAACCTTTCCAGAACGAGTATGGGGAGGGGAAAGAGCACTCCACATAAAAAGACAGAATTTTTTTCCTTCACAAAACACACAAAAATGTAGTACAAGAAAGACACACAATATGGTAAAATAAAATGGAAAGTCTGAAAGCTAGTGTGTGTCTGTGTACGTTACCAATGAAGATCTGGAAGGTCACGCAGAAGTCAGTCCCTCACGCTCACGCCGGAGGAGGAACGTTGTAGGAGGCAGCTGGCCCGACGGGCAGGCAGGAGGGCGCGGAAGTGAAGACGAGCTCCACGCCGACTGAGATCGTGCATGCCACAGACAGACAAAGCAGGACGACACGCGGCGGTGTAGAGAACCAACAGCGACAGCGCATCAGGAATAGAAGGCGTCAGGAACGAGGAGATGGCGGTGTCAACAGGAGCAAGAAAGGGCAGCTTCACGTGCGGCACGCCAAGGTGAATAAATATACGTATATATATATATTTTATATAATATATAATATATATATATAATATATATATATATATATATATATATATATATATAGTATATATATATATACTATATATGATATATATATATATATATATATATATATATATATATACGTATATTTATTCGTGTCGTGTCATATTTATTTGGA
>JACEEZ010012719.1:0-22825 GCA_016584305.1 Chionoecetes opilio
CGGCAACCCGGCCAGGGTAACGGCTCGATATCTTTTCTCCGCTCCTCTCGAGCTATACGCCTGTGCCCTGGAAATGGCTTGAAAGTGTGCTTTGTTTTGTGAAATAATTGTATACCCTTCCCTCCTGTAACTGTGTGTGCCTTCTCATTACTCATTTGGATATTAAATGGTTATGGAGACGCCTTTTAACTCGCCTAGTGCTCTGAACTTACCATAAGTAGTCCTCGGATCCCAGCCCCCACGCCGACTCACGAACCGTGAACTGTCTTTTTGTGGTAGTTACCGGGGGGGGCGTAACAGTATATATTAATTTTTTTTAAGAAAAGTTCTTGATCGCGATATATTCATATCAATCTTACAATTCCAAATCACATGTCCCATGATATATAGATATTTATAATATATTATCTCTACTATATATTATATTATCTACTCTTATTCATATGCGGTCTATATATATAACTATATAGCTCTTCTCCTCTCTCTCTCTTCCCTCTACTTCGCTCTAGGGGTGGTTCCTTGGCATCTGAAAAATTAACTTACCGGGATTCCTACCCGGTGTACAGTGTTGGAATTCATTGAGCTCACAGATGCCCCTTGTCAGGCCACGGTTATATTTGTCTCATGTTTTGTAACCGAGATCTATGAATAAATCATCATTGCCTGTAATCCTTGTCCCTGCATATAGGATGGCTTAATGCTTCTTGTGTAATATTTTTATTGTATGTAATATGTGAGACTGTCATAAGCTGGCTACTAGGGGAGGAGGGTCGGCGTGCACCCTCATCTCTGTGTGGAAGGGACTGCTTCCTCTCTCTCTTCAAACAATCGTATTGGCAGAATGTGTTTCCCTGGATGAAATGTGAATGACGTACCATATCAATTCATCATAAGGATGATCAAGCGACGTATTTTTCTTGTCTATGTATATAGCTGTAGCTGTATTAAGGGGAACTCATGATAATGCTGAGTGGCTTGAAAAGCATATCGTACCGTGATTAATAGGAGAGAGAGAGAGAGAGCTGCTTACCCCTTTATTTATGTTTATTGTCTGCCTTCTTATACTGTAGAAGACGGCCGTGGCTTACTCCCACTCTTCCTTTTGCCTGCTTGGACTGAGATGAGGCATTGGAGATCGCAGTCTGGCAGATCCTCTTCGCTATGCTACTTCTCTTCCTTGGTAACTCTCATCTCCTCTCTGTCTTCTCTTCTCGTCTCTTCGTCCTCTCTCTCTCATTTCTCTCTCCTCTCTCTCTCGCCCTTTCTCTTCTCTTTGTTTTTCGGCTCTCTTTCATTCAGTCTGTAGGATCTTCTTCTGTTCCTTTTTCTCTCTCTCATCTCTTTCCTTGGCACATCGTCGGTTATCCTAGTTAGAAAACATGGCATCATCATCACAAGAATCATTTCGAGAAAAAATACAGAATTGGGTCGACATGTTTGCGGATTTGCGGCGACTTTCCAATTCTAAAGACACTATACATAAAAGAGTCAATCCCAAGCTTTAACGTACGGCAAACGCCTACAAGCTCTACCAAGCATGAATGACAAAAGCCAATAACAGCCTCACCAGCACACATGGTCATTACGGGCCGGCTCTCAATTCGTGTCGGTATATCACAAACGACTATTGCTTGATAGTCGGCAAAAAACGTAATGAGTTACTCGGCCTCGGCTGGGACCGAATCAACTTGTGCGTTTCATGTTTGCAACTCCCGGGCCTGTGTCGGTTACGTTTACGTTTCTGTGTCCAGATCTGTGTCGGCTAATCCGTAATACAAAATAGTGCACTAACTGAGTCCACAATTACGGGCCGACATACATCTAAATCGTGGCCATAAGCCGGGTCAACACGCAATCGTATCGTTGCCACAGAGGCCGATTTTAGCATCCAATTAGTTGGCCATAATGAGGGCCCTACACACAACTGAATCGTGCCACAAGCAGGCCGTGATTTAGCCTCCACATGGTGCCATATAGAGTTGGCCTATCCAGCAACTGAATCGTGCACAAGCAGGCCGTTTAGCATCCAAATAGTGAGCCTCCAGCAGGCCCGACTTAGCATTTTTGAATACTGCCAAAGCAGGCCGACTTAGCATTTGAATCTGTGTGCCACTAAGTGGGCAATATAGCAGCTGAATAGGTGCCACAAGCATGCCGACAAAAGCAGTTGCATCGTTTTACCGTTCTTAAATGCGTGTGAATGTAGCCGCCGACTTATCTACCCCCCCGGGATAGCTTACCCTCCACGACTACCGCACTTATGTGCAGATGAAGTCACACCGGAAAACATTGGCTATACGCTTCTGGACCAGAACATTATCGTCGATTCGCTTATTTAAACTAAATAAATAGGTCGACAAAACAACTCTCCAAACCTACCAACTTGAAACCAACCGTAAATCAACCCTAAAACCAAACCTTAACTTTAACCAAACATTTAAACATTTGATTTTTAATAGATAATAGAAAGGTATATTAGGTTACTTAATTTTGATTAGTTAATTAAGGCTTGGTTGTAGTATATTATTTTAGGTTTGTTTAGGTTAAGTTTGGTTTTGGGTGGTAAGTTTTTGTAGACTTATTTAGGTTAAATAAGCGAATCTGTATGATAAGGTTTCTGGTCCTGGAGAGGCGTGGCCCAATGTTTTCCTTGTGACGGTCCTATCTGCAGCGTGTGCGTAGTCGTGGCAGGGTAGCTATCCGGGCAAGGGCGCTAGTCAGGCGCGCTAAACCGCCCCACTTTTAAATGGAACACAGGTTTGTGAATGGAATAACCTGTTGACCAGGATTGAATGTTTTCCTCAACTCTTACGTTTGAGCTAAGGACCAATATGTGCAACAAGAATAAAAATTATCCTATTACTTCAAATCAAGCCATATCATCAGTTTTCGGGCTGCAGTATATCAGTGTCTTGCCTGTGGTTTTGAGGCAGTCTGGCACTTGGCAGTCAGCATTCTTATCAATTTACAATGTGTGCCCTAATACACCATCAGGGGCCGATGCTATCAAGAATAAATACTGTAAATGAACAACCATAATTATGTAGATAAATTATAATTTTCATAGAATATAATCACTGTATTGTTTACAAAAAGTGGAAAAAAAAGGGTCCGCAGACACATTGGGAAAATTTCTATTAATGAACAGACAAATACGAAATAAATCCACAAATACATGAATGATAAATAATAGTTAAATAGATCAATACAATTATATTATAATATTATATATATTATATATATATATTAATATATATAATTATATATATTATCATATATATATTATAACATTATAATATACATAATATACATATATATATATTATATATATATATATATATATATATGTAATTATATATATATATATATTATATATATATATATAATATATATATTATATGGGGTAGAGCGGTAGCGGAGTGGTTTAGCGTCTCCGTGACTGGCGTTTCCGGTGCCCGAGTTCGATCCCCTGAAGAAACCCAAAACCTTTCGGCAACCGTCGAGTGGCCTCTGACAACCCCATTGCTGCCCATCCTCGTACTTCGACTGCGAGTTGCCTCGAGACACAGGGGGCGGCATGAGCCTCTATTTCACAGGCTGTACACTATATAGAATTCTGCCTGCGCCACCACGGGGGAGGTAAACTAACCATCAGAGCCCTCAAGTGAATATACCTCCAGAGCCTACATCCACCATGGGTCCCCACTTGCCTACAGGCGCTATAGGCACAGATGTAAAAAACAAAAATATATATATATTTATATATATATATATATATATATCTATTATATATATTGTATATATATATGTATTTTACCCCTAACATCAATAGTTATACAGGGAAGACTCTTAAGGATCTTATGGGCGCTGTCATCCTGCTCCACAGCACTATTCATGTACTATGTACTAGTATGTGAACCAAGTCATGAATATTAGATGCTAGCAAATCTAAATGTATGACCGCGCCCTGAGAATAAATTGGATAAAGTATCCAATCGATCGTCTACCGCAAAAGACATTATGGGAAATCTGACGTTTAAACAGAAGGAAAGAAGGAAAATTTAGCCTGAATAGTCTATCAATCTTCTGTAAATTGTTAGTTAGGTTAGGAAAAAGATAACCGAAAATGTATCAGAAAATTATCAGGTTTACCAAACCAATGAAAACATATACCGACCAGAGGTTGTTAATCTCACCCATAGCAATCGGATAAATAAATAGAATTCCCACCATCTTGTCAGATGTGCGAGAGCAGGGCCATACTGGTGTACCAGGTCCTGTACATCATGGCCACTGTTGTCCTCTTCTGTTTCATTAAAGATACAAACATCTTGGGGATAAAGAACCCTATGGCCATGCTCACATTTGTGCCTTCTTCACCACCTAAAGGCTTTTGATCACAAGTTGCTCTGAAAGAAACTAGATTTGATTTTCAATGATCCGATGTGTCACTGTCATAAGTTTACATAACTCTTGTGCAGATAGCTTAATTTGTTCTAATCTGCCATAATCTTCACATAAGAGATTGTTCAACCTGCAATCACCCATTACACCTTACAATACAATTAGACCACAATCAGTGCGCACCGAGGGGGGAGAGCCAGCGGGCCATGGCCCCCCCTACCCCCTTTACAAAGAAAAAAATATAACCAATCAGATAATATAGATGTCACCAATATATATATATAATATATATATAGGAGGTGATATATATTATGATATAGTGACATAGAGGTATAGGAGGTGACGGTATATATATATATATATATCTATATATATATATCTATATATATAGCAAAATTACAAATATATGAGCAATATAAGGTATAGTATCATCGATAGAGATCGATAGGCGGAGATGATCGCTACCACCAAAATGAGGCGCACCTTCGTAGAGGCTTTGAAAAAAATATATATGAGGTAAAGATGATGGTTTCTTTTGTGGTGATGGGGCAGTATAATAGGGGTGCTATGCGTTGGCGTTTTTTTCGGGTGGGAGTCGGATTTCGGCGAGGTTGCAGACTGGAGGTGGGTTCAGTGATATGGATGTGGTTTGGTGCGGGTTTCTTGGAGGATAGTTTGATCGGTTTTTATATTTTTCTTTGTTGCAGCCTAGTGTTTTTAAAGGTTATATATCTAATATATGAGTATATATATAGATGATATCAATATATATCTACATATCTAGATATATATCTATATCCTCTTCTATATATATCTCTTAGTCTATTATATATATATATATCTTATCTTCTGATCTCTGCTCTATCTCTATCTATATATGTATATACTATATCTACTTTCTATTTCTCTATTATATTTTTTTTTTTTTTTTTCTAATTTATTTAGATATTGAGATTTGTTGATTTATTTTATTTTTTTTATGTGCTTTAATTTTTTTGTGTGTGTAGATACTATTATATTATATCTTTTTTTTTTCTTTCATATTTTTCTATTATTTTTATATATGTTTTTATTTTAAGATTTTGTTATAATTTTTTATTAATATATATATCTATATATATTACCTATATATATAGATTATTATATATATCTATATTAGTCTATATTTATATTATACTCTATGTCTATATATATTGTAGTTCTTTTTATTCTTTTTTTTTCTGAGGGATTTTTTCTTTAGTATATATAATAATATATATCTATCTATATCTATCTCATCTATATCTGATTTCTTATATGTATCCTCTTAATATTCTAGATCTATCTTATCTATTTATATATCTATATATATATATATCTTTATTAATCTTATATCATATAATATATAATATATATCTATATATGATATATATATATCTATATGCTATAATCTCAACCTTATAAAAATTTTAATAAAAAATATTAAATAGTAAGATAGTACGATAGATAGATCAATTTTAGCTAACCAAACTAGACCTTTATTAATAACACAATATTTGTGTCTTTTGGGGGTATTTCTGTTTTTGATTATTATTTCTTCGATTTTTCATACTTTTTTATTTATTTTTTATTTTTTTATTTATATTTTTATAATTTTATTTTGTTTGTTTTTTCATATTTTTTTCAAATTTGATATATATATATATATATAATTATATATATTATATATATATATATGTTATATATATATTTTATATATATATATATATATATATTATATATATAGATATAGATATATTTATAGTACAGTATATATAATAATATATATATATATATATAGGTATATTATATATATATATATATATTTATATATATATATTAATATTATTACTTATATTATATATATACTATAATATATATATATATATAAATATATATGCCCCTCCCCCCTTTCAATTTTCTGGTACTCCACTGACCTCCAATACAAAGACCATATAATAGATAGACCCACAATACAAGAATGTTGGTGCAAGATCATAATGGATGAAAGAGCTGTCTAAACTCTTTATATGATTATTAAACTAGTTGCTAGTTGTACAACCCTGTGAAATTGAGAGATAATTGTTATTTAGTAATTTCCCTTATAGTATCTTCTAGATCTTTTGGTCATTTACGACATTTATCATTTTTTTCTCTACACCTTTTTCTGCACTTATTCGGGGTGTCGCATAACACTAAAATTTTACACTCTACCAAATCAATACGCTCATGCATCTTTACCTAGAATTGTGATATCCAGGCACAGAGTGTGGGTTAAATAATAGCCACTAACCTACCCTGGACAATTGGTTGCGTAGCCTAACCTGAAGCACGAGTCAATGGGGAGATAACTGCACAATGAGCATTTCCGACAATTTTTAAAAAGACCATCAGTCTTACACATCAGAATACATAGGATAGAACAATTTTTATCCAATACTCAATTGATGGTTTAAAGTACCAAAATATCTTAGAAATGCTGCTAATGGTGAGATTTTAAAGTTGAAGACGGTTAATAACTACGTGCCTTGTAATGTATTAAACTGCAGTAAACCGAGGCGGTGTTGCTTCTTAAATGAAGATGACCAGTTAAAAGTTGTGACAACATTTCTAAACTACACTTTTTAGACGGTTTTGACTGGAAAAAACTCCATTTGTAAAGTATAAATAATTACCTATTCAAACCATGATACTGACACGGATATTTACACTTGAGTGCTCGGGTATCGTGTTGTCCTTATATATACTATGAAGCCTTGCCCTTAACTGAACCTAACATAGTCTTGTCCTTAAACCTAACCTATTCTAAGAAAAAATTTGTTTGCACACCATTTTCATTTGTTACTTTCACACTCATTCTCCCCTATAGAAAACGTAGAAAGGGGAAAAATACTTGATCCAACACAGTCATGTTCTAAATATCAGCCCAGTATATATTAGGGTCAGTAACTGCTGTACAAAGCGACTCCAGACCCCCCATTCATCACAATTACCAGTAAAACTGCATTTAAATAACAATCCCTCTATTGACCAAAATTCTCCTCATAACTTGGGGCTGCGCCAATCCAAACCCCCACCCCCCCGTAGTTACTAACCGTAGCTTGGGCACTGATTACTTATCCTATTATAACCCTGCTGGAGGGGGGGGGGGATTTCGCCCCTCCAGACCCCCCATGTCTTATATCTCATTTCGTCGGGTTATAGGGATTAGAAATGGCTAGCTGCAAATTGTCAGTTCTAATACTTGAGGACTGTTATAACTCGTTCCTTGTAATGCTTGTAAACTGCCATTACAGTAGAACCCAATCACCAAGTAAACATCTTCTCCACGTACAAGCCTTATTCTTAACTCCCTGACACGGTACAATTCTATAGTCCTTTCCCCGCCCTTATTAGCCAGGGGGTTTTCCTCCAGACCACAGATCACTTGTGATATCTCTAACACGTCATTTATAAAGTGTGGGGAGAGCTGCCCCTTCCACCCTCCCCTCCCTATGCCCCCCCTAAAACGCCTCCCCTGAACCCCTAAAAAATATACTATGTAAATATTGCTATTCTAACCTCACTATAACGCTAAGGCCTACCTCAACTAGAACCAAGCCTAAACCTCACTAATACCCTCCTAGAAGACCCAAAAAAATGTATTACTAACCTACCTGCACAATATAACCTAACCGTAACCTAACCTGGTAAATTCTGAGTTTCCATGCAATTAAGTCTCCCTAGGAGGTTATTGGTAAGTGTTTTGGTAGCTATAGTGAGGTTAGATTAGTAATATATTTTGGGGGATCCAGAGGATGGGGGTCCATTTAGGGGGGGCAAGGGAGTGGGTTGACGGTGGCCTCTCACCCCACTTTATATTTACGTGTTAGAGGTATCTGAAAATGATCTGTTAAGGTCTGAAGGAAAAAAAAGCACTAATAAAGGCGGGAAGGACTCTAGAATTTTACCATGTACTAATTAAACTGTGAAAACACAACAAAATAGCAGGCGTCCGTTCCGTTTGCTCTAGCCTGAGGCTTGTGTTTATAACTCTGTGGCCAATTGTCTAATATTTGGAGCATATTATCATCTCTAAGCTGTCCATCACCTTTCCTACGGTACCTTTATAAGTCTTTGTGGAGTAGATGAAGTCGATCCTCGCTGAAGGCCTGTGAAAGCAGTAAAATGTCGCGCCGCGGCCCGTTCACGTTCCACTGGTAAATATTTTGGGAGATATTGGCTACGAGACAACGGGCGCGAATGGCCACAGCTGACTGCCATGGCTACGATTCAGCCACCTATATATCACCAAAAAAAAAAAAAATTTATCCTTAATCCGAGCTTTGCACCCTACTTATTCCTTCGGCCCGGCATTCATGTCCAACATCCACTTTAATATATTATCCTTGGGCCGAGTCAAGTAAGCTGTGTTGGGCCTGTACAATTTATCAATATTGGCCCGATATACGTTCCCGCTGCACAGGGCGACATCGGCTTCATCCGATTTGCCGAAAACCAGTCGCCTGCCGCCGGTGCCGATACGTACCCGGCACAAGCCGACACAGGCCCGCATAGCCCTTGTTTGCTGGGCTACTCACAGAGAAACAAAGCGAGGATTCAACACCAATAAGCGTCTCCCACTCACGGAGACGAGAAGCAGAAGCTATTCTAGAAATCAGCAGCGCCCGCCACTAGCTGCGTGGCAGCCAGACTTCCAATCAATAATGCGCTTCACTCCGCAACTAAGTCATGCTTCACCTCTCACTGAGAAACATCTTCACATGCTGGCTAGAAGAAGGGTTCTTAGACCGAAATCGCGATGCAGCAAAATGACGAGCTGCGGCGAAGTCATACAAGTGATTACACAAAGAGAATAAACACTCTAAGACAAAGAGAAAAATCTGTCAAAAGATATAAACGCTGGAACTAGCGATCCACTTTTAACGATATATATATATATATATATATATATATAATAATATATATTCTATACTATATTAGTATCATAAGTGTGTGGTGTGGTTTGTGTGTGTGTGTGTGTTGTGTGTGTGTGTGTGTGTTTGTGTGTGTGTGTGTGAGCCGGCGAACCAACATCACTCACAATACTAATCATCATAACCCCAGGTTACTATAAAACGTCATTAGAATTAACGTCAATGTAAGTCCTTTAAGTAAAGTGATTTAGTTTTATTTCTTCTACCGTAGATACAGGAGTCGCCATTTCTACGTTTCTTTGTTATTTTACAGCGTGTGTTGTCGTTAATACTTACATTTGTACATCCTGATTTCAGGAAAGTTTAGAAGGTTCTATCTGGAAAGTCTGTGTCATTTTGTGTCTTCATCTGTTTCTTATTATGGCTAGAAATGAACAAATTTACCAAAATAAAACCGAGTGGCGACTCACTATAAACTACTACAGTAAAGTCGCCAGCTAGTATGTCAATCCAACAGTTGATTCGCCACTCTGGGGATTCAGGAAATTAGAGGTAAAGTAAAACAAGTCTCTATCATATTTAGCCTGCGGAAGATGCTTGGATATATAAAATTCCTCTGCCAACGTGAAATAATTCAATTCAAGTTTGAGAAGAGCTGGCAAGTCTTGTGTCCTGCCGCCCGAAGGCTACTGTTTACTGTCTTTCATCTCGCGCGAAAGAAAAAACGGGGAAGCAAAATCCGCAACAGTTTATTTTGCAGATACAAAGCATAAAACAACGCTGAAACAGGGTAGATTATACAGTCATGATATAAACTACTGTGGTAACATCTTCAGGGCACTAAAAATCAGTAGTGATGCTATAATTCGTAATAGTTTTGGCGGCTGGGCGACTTCCTGCAGTGGCTGACTTCACTGTTAGCTACGGGAGTTTCTAATATTAGAGGATACGTAGACACTATTTCCACATTTTCTGTAATTATTCCTGTTTGTGAAATTGGTGTTGTTTTCTCTTTAGATCGTGTTCGTGGAGGATGCGGGCTACAGATGAGGACTTACAAAACAATACAAACTTTCCTGAGTCCTCCATTATTTACCTCACAGCAAGGTTAAGGACTTTTTTCATACCACTTCTTCTTTCATCCGCCCTTATTTTTTCTTGTATTTTTTCGTTCTTTTTGTTTTCTACAACTCTACAACGTTTTTCGGGGGGGGCCTTAAATTATGACCAGTCTGTTTCTTTCACTTCTCTTTGTGATTCTGCCAACTGTAATTTTGTTTTCTTATTCGCAGGTATATGAGGTCTGCTGGTTTCTATTTTTTAGTTTAAAAAAGTCTCTTCACGTTTGTTTCGCGGATCGGTTGCAAACGTTTTACACTATAATTACAGGGAACCAGACTGTTGCTTTACTTACTCCATCAAACATGAAACGGTATGTTGGGTGTAAAATTACAAACACTGATATAACCTTTGCTCTGGTGTTAAAATCAATGATAAAAAAGATTTTTTTTTTCATCACTTCTCTGCATCATAGCTTAGATGCTTAAATCGTTTTACCAATTTTTTTCACTAGGATCTTTTATACGGAAGAGTCGAATTTTCTTAGCATCTTTACAGCTGTATCGTTTTTTCACATCATTTTCTCTGCTGCGCAAGGGATCTTGAGATTTTCTTGGGTTTATCTGTAGGCTTTGTGCATCAACTAAATAATTCAGATCTCATATTATATATTAATTCATATAAAATTCTGTTTTTTTTTTTTTTTTTTATATTTATGCATCTCCCTCTGCCTCAGTAAGTGTCCCTATCTGCGAATGATAATCTTCTGTACTAAACTACACGAGTCTTGTCCTTAAAATGTAGTGAACATGGTCTTTTATAGTATAAACTGACAATAATATTTACGTAACTGGAGCAGAGCCACCGACGCATATATGGTACATACATGTGCATACAACAGTTCCACAGGTGATAGTTTATGCTCTTCACAGATTATGCACTTACCACATGATATGGGGGTTTACCACGTAGCCCCTGCAACGTCAGATTTTCTTGAGAGTAAAATCATATGTTTCCATCCCGCATCTACGAAATCTGCCCAGTCCTGTCGGGCATCCATATCTAGGTAACCACATGACGGCAGGATAAGAAGCGTAATGTGCAATCTTATTTCCTGCTTTTCATATTTTGCAGGCAATATTTACATTACCCAGGTCATTTATGATTACCCTTCCTAGAAATTGTTACCTGAAAATGTGCTCAGCTTGTATACGTATTTAAGTATAGGCAGTGGCGTCACCAGGAAAACAATTGGGGGGGGGCTTTAGCCCCGGGGTGGTGATGGGGCGAGCAGCAGCGAGTCTATCCAGCTGGGGGGTCGTGGGGTGAATTTTGAAAATTAATCATTCCATGGTAATTTTGAGGCCCAAACAAGAGAGAAAGTGGAATTAAGCTTTAATTACATGACACATAAATTAATAAGTTATACAATGCATCATACCTATTAACTAATTTGATAATTTGAAGAACAATTTATTCTGTTTATACAAAATAATAAATGTACATTTTTCCTTCTCTCCACTAACAAACACAAAGGAATTGCACAATGTAATGTTTTTGGTTTGTTTTCTTCCTCATAAAGGGTTTTATCTTGATAATTAAAAAAATATATAAATATAAACTTACAATATATTCAAGGTATATTCCCTTATTGCAACAAAAACAGTACATGGGATACTGTAGTTAAACAGAATAAAAGTAGCCTGGAATCATGAATACATTAACTAAAATCCGATTTACCCTGCTCCCACTGCTTAACCCGGCAACCCATCTGCCTTTAACTTATACCAGGCTGTGTTAACCTGCCTCCCGTCCTGTGTTCCCTGCCTCCCTGCCCAATGCCTTAATTACCGCTGGCTCCCGCTGATTAACCTGCCTCCCATCCTGTGTTTAACCTGGCTCCCTTCCTGTTGTTACCCTGCCCCCCACTGCCTTACCCTGGCTCCCACTGCCTTAGACCTGCATCCGTCCTGTGTTAAACCTGCCTCCCGTCCGTGTTATTACCCTGCACCCACTCCTTTAACACTGCCTCCGCACATGTGTTAGCCCTGCTCCGTCCTGTGTTACCCGCTCCCACTCCTTACCCTGGCTTCCCACTGCTTTACCTGCTAACAACTGTGTTAACATTCCTCCCGTCCTGTGTTGCCCTGCTCCCACTGCCTTACCCTGGCTCCCACTGCCTTACCCTGGCTCCCACTGCTTTACTGCCCTACAACTGTGTTAACATGCCTCCCGTCCTGTGGTTACCCTTCCTCCCACTGCTTACCCTGGCTCCCACTGCCTTTACCTGCCTACCACTGTGGTTAAACATGCCTCCCGCCTGTGTTGCCCTGCCCTCCCACCTGTGCCTTACCCTGGCTCCCACTGCCTTTACCTGCCTACCCGGTGTTAACATCCTCCCGTCCTGTGTTACCCTGCCTCCAGCTGCCTTACCCATGAGCTCCCCTGCCTTACCCCTGGCTCCCACTGCCTTAACCCTGGCTCCCAGCGCCTTACTCACCCTGGCCTTCCCACTGGCCTTAACCTGCCTACCACTGTGTTTAACCTGCCAAGGTTACTTTCAAGGTTGATTAGCAAACATACTTCAACATTTTAATGAAACTCAACCAATTTTTCTATAAAATTGTGAAAAATAAGGTTTGCTCTGGCATGGAAAATTGGATAAATATTCCTTTTTATTGGTTTTTTTGGGTAGCATGGCTACTAGCATCAATGTTGGGGGGGCTGAGTCGTGACTTGGGTGGCTAAGTCCCCCTTAGCCCCCCCGCGGTGACGCCACTGAGTATAGGTATGAAATGCCATGAACGAGCCTGCGAACTGAGATTTGGGATGTAATGGTATAACCATCACGAAACAAAGTTTGCGAGATGCTACCAGATTAGGGTGTGGCCACAGAGCTCTATGAAGATCGGTCCAAGTGTGGTAACTCGCTTTTGTAGGCGGCGTCATACTAGCACGTTTTCCGTCTAGTTAGACGATCTCCGTTGTTTTTTCTCGCTCTGACTAGTTTTTTCTCGCTCTGACTAGTGTTTAGGTCCTCCTGCATCAGTCATTTTCTGAGTCAGTCGATCGTGATCCGTTCTTGATATGGGAAAGTTGAGTCAACCTTTCTTAGTCAAATCAAAATCCATAGTGAACACTTTAAAGATATTCGATATAAAATTCATTAATTTTTTTGCAAATGTATAATCACTCCATTTAAAGTATTAAAAATATTTCACCGTTGACTATTGTACATGTAGATCACATTTAAAAAGCCTGTTCTATAATAGGCATCCAACAGTCTCTCGCATGACGCGATTGTTGTTCTTCTTCTTTCTTGTGACCTTTCTGCTTATCGCTTTGTAGGTCGTCTGTCAAGCTCGTTGTGTTCTTTTTTCAAGACACATCAAATTTTTTCTCACCTCTTTCAAGACCCTTCATACTTAAATTATAGACGAAATGCTGTGTACACGTAGGTAGCTTCACAGAATTCTCGTTGTATGCATACGCTTGGCCCCCTCTAGCTTGTCCTCTGGGACCACAGAGACTTTTGCCCCAAGAAGCTTGATATTCTAGGTCTTAATTCTAGGTCCGATATTAGGTCTACTCTGATAAATAATACACAATATTAAAGGCGTTTTCTGCGTGGATCCTGATTGCAACCGAAACATTTTCGGTGCTCAAATTTCGTCCCGTTCAACCATCCAGGGAAATGATTGCCCGACCTGCAATCATTTGGTTGTTGTTGGTTGGACCGTGTTGCAACCGAAAATGTTCCGATTGCACCAAAAAATCCCCCGCAGAAACGCCTTAAGTTATACCAGCATTATGCTTGCCCTGGCGATCGGAAGCCTTGTTGTTTTACATGAACAGCTGACGTAAGTGCGGCGAACGATTGTGTGGTGTGTGACGGCTTCGCGTCAGAAAATTGTTAGTTATGAGAAAGTTGCAGAAGAAACTAGACGGAAATGCTAGTGTGACGCGCGCCTTAATAGTAATTTTTCATGAGTCAAGGTGGTATTAGTGTCTGTGTGTTGTGTCATTCACCCAATGGTCTTTGTCCACGCGAGATGTGCTCGCGATCGAACAGTTTCACCCTCTCAGTGCGAGCCTTGGAGCTCATTATACCGATCTTTGGCGATGCTTGGACCAGTCACCGACAGCCACACACCCCATACCCCTTGCTAAGGGGGACTTAACCGCCCAATTTTGTCAAGTGAAAAATCCCCGGGAGCGCGAGGATTCGAAGCCCGCCACCCACAGAGTGAGAGAACGGGTTAACAACCTGACCATCGCGCGGTGTGTGTGTCCTGTGGTGTGTTTGTTGTGTGTTTATGGTATGTGTTTTGATGTGTGTTTATGGCGGTGTTTTTTGATGCGTTTTAATGTATGTGTGTGTTTATGTGTGGTGGTGTGTGTTTATGTGGTGTTTTATATGTGTGTGGTGTTTATATGTGTGGTGTGGTTATAAAATAAAAAAAAAAAAATTTTTTTTAAAAAAATTATAAAAAAAAAACAAAAAAAAAAAATTTTTTAAAATTTAAAAAAAATATTTTAAAAAAAAAAAATATTTTTTTTTTTTTTTATTTTTTTTTTTATATTTTTTATTTTTTTTTTTTATTTTTTTTTAAAATTTTTTTTTTTTTTTTTTTTTAAATTTTTTAAAAATAATTTTAAAAAAAAAAATTTTTTTTAAAATTTTTTTTGCCCCCCCCCCTTTTTTTTTTTTTTTTTTTTTTTTTTTCCAATTTATTTTTTTTCTTTTAAAAAAAACCCCCCCCCCCTTTTTTTTTTGGGAAACCCCAAAATCAAAGACCATATAATAATAGACCACAATAAAAAGAATTTTTGGTGCAAATCATAATGGATGAAAAGCTGTCTAAAACTATTTAATATTATTAAATTTTAGTTTTTTTGTACAAAACCTTGTGAAATTGAGAGAAAAGTTATTTAGAAAATTCTATAGTATCCTAAACTTTGGCATTTCGACTTTATCATTTTTTTTCCTACACCTATTTCGCATTTTCGGGGTGTCGCATAAACTAAAATTTCACTCTCCCAAATCCATCGCAATGCATCTTTACCAAAAATTGAGATCAGGCACAGAGTGTGTTAAAAAATAGCCCCAAACCTAACCGGGGACTTTGGTTTTTGCGTAGCCTAACCTAAAGCAAGGGAAAAAATGGGGGAGATAATGCAAATGGCATTTCCGACAATTTTTAAAAAGACACTTCTTTAAACACATCAAATAATAGGAATAGAACAATTTTTCCACATTTACTAAATTTAAGGTTAAAAAGTACCAAAATATCTTAGAAATGTGAAATGGGAGATTAAAATTTTGAAACGGTTAAAACTACGTGCCTTTGTAAGTTTTAAAACTGCAGTAAACCGACAGGTTTTTGTTTCTTAAATGAAATGACGTTAAAAATTGTGAAACTTTCTAAAAATACACTTTTTAGACGTTTTGACTGGAAAAAAACATCATTTGTAAAAGATAAAATAATTACCATTCAAACCCATAAAAACAAATTAATCAAACCCTAACTTACCCTTTCCCCTTAAAACTAACCCTAAATAGTTTTCCTTAAAAAAAACCAGTCAAAAAAAAAATTTGTTTGCAAAACATTTCATTGTTATTTCACATCTTTTCCCCCCTATAAAACAGTAAAAGGGAAAAATACTTAAACCAGACACAGTCATGTTCAAATATCAGCCCAGTATATAGTGGGGTCGTATGCTGTACCAAAAGGTACATAAACACCCTTCATCACAATTCCCGTAAAACTGCTTTAATACAATCTCCTCATTGACCAAAAATTTCCCCTGACATAACTGGGGGGCTGCGCCCTCCAGACCCCCCCCCCAAATAGTTAAAAAACCTAGCGGGCACTGATTACTTATCCTTTTAAAAAAACCTCGGGGAGGGGGGGGGGGATTTCGCCCCTCCAGCCCCCCCATGTTTTTTATATCTCTTTTCCCGTGGGGTTATAGGGTTTAGAAATGCTGCAAATTGTCAGTTTATAATTTGGGACGGTTAAAGGGCCCTTTGTAATGCTTTAAACTGCATTACAGTAAAACCCAATCCCCCAAGTAAACATTTTTCCCCACGTACAAGCCTATTACTTAACCCCTGAAGCGGTACAATCTAGAGCCCTTTCCCGCCCTATTAGCGGGGGTTTTTTCCTCCAGACCCAGACATTTGGGATATCTCTAACACGAAATTAAAAAGGGGGGGAGAGCTCCCCCTTCACCCTCCCTCCCCCCCAAAACCGTCCCCTGAACCCCCTAAAAAAAATATACTTGGTAAATATTGCTTTCTAACCACTATAACCTAGCCAACCTCAATAAACCAGCCTAACCTCACTAAATAGCTCCAGAAGGGCCCCAAAAAAATGATTACTAACCTTCCTCAATATAACCAAACCTACCAAACCTGGTAAAAATTCTAGTTTCCGCAATTAAGTCCGCTAGGAGGTTTTTGGGTAAGGTTTGGTAGCTATTTTTGAGGTTAGTTTTGTAATTTTTTTTGGGGGGATCCAGGGATGGGGTCTTTAGGGGGGGCAGGGGGGTTAAGTGGCATCCACCCATTTATATTTACGTTTAGAGGGTATCTGAAATATTTTTAAAGTCGAAGGAAAAAAAAAATAATAAGGGGGGAAAGGGACTCTAAAATTTTTCCCATGTATAATAAAACTGTGAAAAACAAAAAAAAAATAGCAGCTCTTTCCGTTGCCTAGCCTGGGTTGTTGTTTTAATTCTTGTCAATTTCTATATATTGAGATTTATCATCTCAAGATGTCATAAACCCTTTCCTACGTCCCTTTTATAATCTTTTGGAGTAAAAAAATAAAAAGTCGACCCCCAAAAAAACCGGAAGGGGCCTGTGAAAGCAGTAATTTAGCGCCGCGGCCGTTAAATTCCACTGGTAAAAAATTTTTGAATATTGGGTCGAGACAACGGGGGGGGCGAATGGCCAACGCTGACTGCCTTGGGTACGATTTCACCACCTAATAATCAACAATTATCCAATCCGAGCTTTGCACCCCCCTTTTTTCCCCTTCGGCCCGGCCCCTTTTGTCACATCCACTTAATATATTATCCTTGGGGGGCCCCCCCCAAAATCAAGAAGACTGTGTTGGGGCCCTGTACGAATTTTTATCAAAAAATTGGCCCGATATACAGTTCCCCCGCAGGGGCCCACTCGGGTCATCGATTGCCGAAACCATTTTGCCCTGCCGCCGGTGCCGTATACCCGGCACAAAGCCGACAGGCCCCCCATAGCCCCGTTTGCCCCGGGCTTCACAGAGAAAAAAAGCGGGAGTCAACAACAATAAGGTCTCCCACTCCGGAGACGAGAAGCAGAAACTATCTACCCAAACAGCGCCGCCCCCTAGGCTGCGTGGCAGCCAGACTTCATCAATAAATAGCGCTTTTACTCCGCAACTAAGTCATGCCACCCTACAAAATGAGAAAAAAATCTTCACATGTGTGAAAAAGGGGTTTTTAGACCCCAAATCGCGAAAGCAACAAAAAGACGAGCTACGGGGAAGTATAAAAAGTATTTAAAAAAGATAAGCCTTTTAAGACAAAGAGAAAAAAATTTGTAAAAAGATTAAACCCTGAACTACTACACTTTTAACGATTTTATATTATATAATTATTATATATATATATAATTTTATTATATATCTAATGTGTGGTTGGGTTTGTGGTTTGTGTGTGTGTGTGTGGGGTGGTGTGGTGTGTGTGTGAGCAGGCGAAACCCCCAGCAGTACAATACACATTAAACCCGGTTACTATAAAGTCATTAAATTACTTATCCTTTAAATAAAGGATTTAGTTTTTTTCTTCTACGTGATAACAGTAAGTGCCAGTTTATTTTTTTGTTATTTACAGACGTGTGGTGGGGTTTAAAATTTTCATTTGTACTCCCTGATTTTAGGAAAGTTAGAAGGGGTTTTCGGAAGTCTGTGTCATTTGTGTTTCATCTGTTTTTTATTAGGGCTATAAATGAAAAAAATTACAAAAAAAAAAACCGAGTGGCGACCCCACTATACCTACTAAGTAAAGTCGCCCGCTGTATTTTAATCCAAAAGTTAGCGCCACTCTGGGGAATTTAGGGAAATTTGAGGTAAAATAAAAAAAGTCTCTATAAATTAGCTCGAAATGCTTGGTATATAAAAAATTCCTCTGCCAACGTGAAAATAAATTTTATTCAAGTTTTAAAGTCTGGCAATCTTGTGCCTGCCCCCCCGAAAGGCCTTTTTGTTTACCCGGGTCTGGTTTTTTAATGCCCCGCGGGGAAAAAGGGGGGGGGGGGGGGGGGGGGGGGGGGGGGGGGGGGGGGGGGGAAAAAAAAAAAAAAAAAAAAAAAAAAAAAAAAAAAAAAAAAAAAAAAAAAAAAAAAAAAAAAAAAGTTTTTTTTTTAAAAAAGGCCAAAAAAATTTCCCCCGCAAAACCCCGTTTAAAAAATTTAATTTTTGGGCCCCCCAAAAAAAAAACAAAAAAGGGATTTTAAAACAAAAAAAAAAGGGGGGGCCCCGAAAAACCCCCAAGGTTTTTTTTTTTTGAAAAATTTAACAAAGGTTTTTTTATGGGAAAAAAAAATTTTTTTAAACCTTTAACTTTTCGCCCGAAAGGCATGTTTACGTCTGTCATGCGCGAAGAAAACGTGAGAAGCAAAATCCGCAACATTTTATATTTGCAGATACAAAGCATAAAACAACGCTGAAACAGGGTAGATTATACAGTCATGATATAAACTACTGTGTAACATCTTCAGTGGCACATAAAAATCAGTAGTGATGCTATAATTCGTAATATTTGGCGCCTGGCGACTTCACTGCAGGTGGCGACTTCACTGTTATCTACGGTAGTTCTAATATGAGAGGATACTTAGACACTATTTCCACATTTTCTGTAATGATTCCTGTTTGTGAAATTTTGTGTTGTTTTCTCTTTAGATCGTGTTCGTGGAGGATGCGGCTAAGATGAAGGACTTACAAGAACAATACAACTTCCCTGAGTCCTCCATTATTTACCTCACAGCAAGGTAGGAACTTTTTCACCACGTCTTCTTTCATCCGCCCTTCATTTTTCTTGTATTATTTTCGTTCTTTTGTTTTCTACAACTTATACAACGTTTTTCGCCTTAAATGAGGACAGTCTGTTTTCTTTCACTTCTCTTTGTGATTCTAGCCAACTGTAATTTGTTTCTGATTCGTAGGTAGATGAGGTCTGCTGGTTTCTATTTTGTGTTTAAAAAAAAAGTCTCTTACACGTTGGTTTTCGCGGATCGGTTGCAAAACGTTTTACAACTATAATTACAGGGAACCAGAACTGTTGCTTTACTTACTCCATCAAACATGAAACGGTATGTTGGGTGTAAAATAGCAAACACTGATATAACCTTTGCTCTGGTTTAAAAATCAATGTATAAAAAAAGATTTTTTTTTTCATCACTTCTCGCATCAATAGCTTAGATGCTTAAATCGTTGTTACCATTTTTTCACTAGGATCTTTTATACGAAGAGTCGAATTTTACTTAGCATCCTTTACAGCTGTATCGTTTTTCACAATCATTTCTGCTTGCGACAAGGGGATCTGTAGATTAGTCTTTTTATCTGTAGGCTTTGTGCATCAACTAAATAATTCAGATCTCATATTATATATTAATTCATATAATCTTTTTTATATTTATGGCATCTCCCATCTGCCTCGTAAGTGTCCTAGCTGCGGAAGGCTTCTTCTGTACTAAACTACACGAGTCTTGTCTCTTAAAATGGTAGTGAACATGGTCTTTTATAGTATAGATTGACAAAAATATTTACGTAAACTGAGCAGAGGCCAACCCGACCATATATGGAAACATACATGTGCATACACAGTTCCACAGGTGATAGTTTATGCTCTATCACAGATTAATTGCACTTACCACCATATATGGTTACCACGTAGCACCTTCAACGTCAGATTTCTTGGGAGAGTAAAAAACATATGTTCCCTCCCGCAATCTTACGAATCTGCCAGTCCTTCCGGCATCCATATTACGGGAACCACATGGGCCGGCAGAGATAAGAAGGCAAGTAATGTGCATCTTAATTTTTTTCCCGCTTTTCATATTTTTCGCAGCAATATTTACATTAAACCCGGTCATTTTTGATTACCCTTCCTATAAATGGTTTACCTGAAAATGTGCTCAGCTTGGGATAAGTATTTAAGTATAGGCAGTGGCGTCACCAGGAAAAAAAATTGGGGGGGGCTTTAGCCCGGGGTGGTGATGGCGAGCGCAGCGAGTCTATCCAGCTGGGGGGTCGGGGTAATTTGAAAATTAAAACAGTTCCAGGGTAATTTGAGTCCCAAAAAGGGGAGAAAGTGGAATAGCTTTATTACATGACACTAAATTAATAGAGTTTAAAGCACAACCTATTACTAAATTTGTAATTTGAAGAAAAATTTATTCTGTTTATACAAAATAATAAATTGTCATTTTTTCTCTCTACTACAACACAAGGAATTGCACAAAGTATGTTTTGGTTTGTTTCTCAGTAAGGTTTTATCTTGATAAGAAAAAATATATAATAAAAACTTAACAAATTACAAGGTATTTCCCTTATTGCCCCAAAAAAACAGTAAAATGGGATACTGTATTTAAACAAATAAAGTACATGATCATGATAAAGTAACTAAAAGCCGATTTAACCTGCCTCCCACTGCCTTACCCTGGCACCCACTGCTTAACCTCATACCACTGTGTTAACCTGCTCCCGTCCTGTGTTACCCTGCCTCCCACTGCCTTACCCTGGCTCCCACTGCTTAACCTGCCTCCCATCCTGTGTTAAACCTGCCTCCCGTCCTGTGTTACCCTGCCACCCACTGCCTTACCCTGGCTCCCACTGCCTTAACCTGCCTCCCGTCCTGTGTTAACCTGCTCCCGTCCTGTGTTACCCTGCCACCCACTGCCTTAACCTGCCTCCCACTGTGTTAACCTGCCTCCCGTCCTGTGTTACCCTGCCTCCCACTGCCTTACCCTGGCTCCCACTGCCTTTACCTGCCTACCACTGTGTTAACATGCCTCCCGTCCTGTGTTGCCCTGCCTCCCACTGCCTTACCCTGGCTCCCACTGCCTTACCTGGCTCCCACTGCCTTTACCTGCCTACCACTGTGTTAACATGCCTCCCGTCCTGTGTTAACCCTGCCTCCCACTGCCTTACCCTGGCTCCCACTGCCTTTACCTGCCTACCACTGTGTGTAACATGCCTCCCGTCCTGTGTTGCCCTGCCTCCCACTGCCTTACCCTGGCTCCCACTGCCTTTACCTGCCTACCACTGTGTTAACATGCCTCCCGTCCTGTGTTACCCTGCCTCCCACTGCCTTACCCTGGCTCCCACTGCCTTACCCTGGCTCCCACTGCCTTACCCTGGCTCCCACTGCCTTACCCTGGCTCCCACTGCCTTAACCTGCCTACCACTGTGTTAACCTGCCAAGGTTAATTTCAAGGTTTGTTAGCAAACATACTTCAACATTTAAATGAAACATCAAACCAATTTTTCTATAAAAGTGTGAAAAATAAGGTTTTGCTCTGGCATGGAAAATTGGATAAATATTCCTTTTTATTGTTTTTGGGTAGCAGGCTACTAGCAGCAATTTTGGGGGGGCTGAGTCCTTGACTTGGGGGGGCTAAGTCCCCCTTAGCCCCCCCGCGGTGACGCCACTGAGTATAGGTATGAAAATGACCAATGAACGAGCTGCGAACTGAGATTTGGATGTAATTATAACCATCACGAAACAGTTGCGAGGAATGCTACCAGAATTAGGGTGTGGCCACAGAGCTCTAGAAGATGCGGTCCAAGTGTGGTAACTCAGCTGTGTAAGGCGGCGTCATACTAGCACTTTTTCCGTCTAGTTAGACGATCTCCGTTGGTTTTTTCTCGCTCTGACTAGTTTTTTCTCGCTCTGACTAGTTAGTCCGTCTGAATCAGTCAGTCTGAGTCAGTCGATCGTGATCGTCTTGATATGGAAAGTTGAAGTCAACTTTCTTAGTCAAATCAAAATCCATAGTGAAACACTTTAAAGATATTCCGATATAAAATCAGTAATTTTTGCACATATATTCAATCATTTGAAAGTATTAAATATTCACGTGACTATTGTACATGTAGATACATTTAAAAGCCGGTTCTATATAGCACCAACAGTCTCTCGCATGACTCGATTGTTGTTCTTCTTCTTCTTGTGACCTTTTCTGCTTATCGCTTTGTAGGTCGTCTGTCAAGCTCGTTGTGTTTCTTTTCAAGACACACTCAAATTTGTTTCTCACTCTTCAAAACTTCAACTTAAGATTATAGACGAAAAGCTGTGGACACGTAGGTAGCTCAGAAAATTTTTCGTTTTATGCAAAACGCGTGGCCACCCTCTAGCTTGTCTCTGGGACCACAGAGACT
>JACEEZ010012722.1:5000-14276 GCA_016584305.1 Chionoecetes opilio
CTACACCTGCTCCGGGCAGTGCTCTCTTGCGATTGCAGGGAAGCAGGTCAGGCAGACATTTCAGAAGAGAGTTAAAGGCCACGGTGGTGTATCTTAACTAGCTCCTCTATATCTACACCCCGGAGCTAGTGGGTATTCCAGTACGAGACATGGCATGTGGCGGCACATGGTCGCTATGGGCATCAAAAGATAGCTGATTGCTTAGCAAGTAACAATGACGTCACAGGTCCTCGCCAGCGATCACATAGTATTTCTCAACAGTTCAAGGGGGCCAATCACAAGGCTTCACGCTTCAGCTGTTTTACAACTTTATCATCCACCAGCCAAAATTAGCTCTGATGCTCCACCCTTCTTCCTCTTTCCTCTCCTGCCTCCTCCTCCGCCACCACCTCCTAGCTTCTCCTTTCTCCTTCTCCTCCTCCTCTTCCTCCTCCTAACCTTTTTTATAGCAGTTTGGTGTACTGGTGTAGTTAACAACAGCAGTATATCAGTATAATAGTTTGGTAGTATTAGACGCAAGTAATAGTAGTATTTGTAGTAGTAAGCAGCATACTAGTAGCAGTAGTAGTAGTAGTAGTAGTAGTAGTATAAGTGTGATGAAAGGAGAGGAATTAGGTAGAGGAAGAGGAAGAGAAAGAGAGAATAATAAAAGGGTAAGAGGACCGCTTCTCAGCTTTGGTTTACAATTTATCATCCACACCAAAATTATCTCTGATGCTCCACCCTTTTCCTCCTCCTCCTCCTCCGCCTCCACCTCCTAACTTCTCCTTCTCCTCCTCCTCTTCCTCCTCCTAACCTTTTCTATAGCAGTTTGGTGTACTGGTAGTGCTTACAACAGCATATATCAGTAGTATTGGTCGTAGTACAGCAGTATATATAGTTGGAGTAGTAGCATCAGTAATAGTAGTAGTAGCAGTAGTAGTAGGAGTAGTAGTCTGGTGATGAAGGGGAGGCAATTGCGGTAGAGGAAGAAGGGAAGAGAAAGAAGAGAAGAATAGGTTATAGGAAGGAGGAGGAGAGGAACTATACCTTGTCTTGCGCGGAGCCCGGCGTGTGGTGTCTGGCATCGCTAGTCGCCTACCCGCCGTGGTAAAATGCCGCCGCTCACCACGTACTCACGGCCCATCAACCCCAAAACATACTCCACCACGAGCGCATGGTGTTTGTTATATGGCCTAATTTCATTTGTATACTTGCCCTGTTTCAGTTCTTGAGTCCAGAAAAACATCATAATATACTCAATTTATGAGTATTTTTTATGTATGTTTGCGCCTCCACACCACCCGCTATAGGCAGATCGCCGTGTTTTGACAACTTAACGTCTTTTAAGTACGTCTCAATCTCCCGCAGAATACCAAAACAGCTGATGACAGTCGTCTAAGTTGTTTAGCATGGACGTTAGCGTCTCTGAATGTAGCCCCAGGTGCATAAGACAGAGGGTGGACGCGTAGCACGTAAACCGGCTCGTGCTAGGACTGAGGGACTTACCAGGCTGTTTTTTCCCCTTCTCTGGTTGTTCACGACACTCGAGGGGGAAGGGCTTAGACAAACACGGGGGTCCTTTTCTGTGTTATATTCAAGTAACTAACAGTACAAGTCTAACAACTCATAGACACTATAAACACGTCACAACCCCCGAACTATTCTGCGGCCGTCGTAGGGAGACCGCTACATAACAACACGCAGTGCACAACAGGCCAACACCGTGGCCACAACAGGCACAACACCATGCCACAACAGCCAACACAGTGCCACAACAGGCACCAGGAACACAGGCCACAACAGCACAACACAGTGCCACAACAGGCACAAGTCACAGTGCCACACGCACAACGCAGTGCACAACAGGCACACACAGTTCCACACAGGCACAACACAGTACCACAACACAATGGCACAACACACAATGTCACAGTGCACAACAACACAATTACAGCGGCCGCCTCGTCAGGCGCCACACAACACACCACGGAGACGTCCTCGCCTTACCACACACACCCGTGGTTTACACCAGCACGAACGTCCAGTCGGGCCGCCTACACCAGGCGCCGCAGTCCACAGCGACATTCCTCTCCCAGGAATTCCCCACGTGCCTCCCTACGGGCCAGGGGCCCATACTTATATGAGATTTAGGATTCGTCTACCTCGTCTTAAGATTCGAGGAAGTCTAAGACGCGTCTTAAGACGGGCGGCTTAGGACGAAGCGCTGACCGCTTACATTTAGCAAGAGGTCCAATTTGGATTTCATGATAATATCCACTACTAAGAGTCATCAGAACGGTATGAAATTATCGAAAAACCAGAAGATTAAAATACTAGATAATTGCTGAGACTACAACGATGAATTCCTCCTATAAGGATATGTACCAGATATGCAACGCGTCCGTTCAAAGACTTGACATGGTCTTCGCTCTATCAACGAGAAAGATATTGTTTCAGGACGACTGGACGAGACTTTTCATCCTTGGCCGCTCTTTCAAGCAGGAAAAATGTCCTATGTCCTGCGAAGGGGAATTTTTTCCATGCCGATATGATCGGCGAAGACAAGGCAGATGCCTGACAGGCCATCGCCAACCACATGATCGCCCCGCTTCCATAGCGGAGATATAACGTAAAGGACTACCGGTTATGGTTACCCCGTTATAATGGACGAGGACTTTCGCGGTCGTTTCAAAGGACACCGACTATTTTTTCCTGGCCTACAATAGGTGCTTTTTCGGTTATATGGCGGAGAGTTTTCAAGTTCGTTTTCAGAGACACCAACTACGTTTTTCCTTGCCTACAATAGGTGCTTGTTCTAATGGGTGCTAGTTTTAATTTTGCCAAACCAAAAAAAAAAAAATATATATATATATATTTTGTGTTTTAAGTTTAGGTTAGGTTTCTTTAAACCTGTTAAGGTAGTTAGGTTAGTTAGGTTAGGTTTCATTAAAACGATAAAGGTTTAGGTTTTAGGTTTAATTTTTTTTTTTTTTTTTTTTGCGCAAAATAACTAGCACAATTAGAACAAGCCCCTATTGTAGGCCAAGAAAAAGTAGTATATGACGAGAGTTTCGCGTGCGTTTTCCAAGACACCGACTATTTTTTTCTTGGCCTACAATAGGTGCTTGTTCTAATGAAGTTTTTCATTTTGCGCAAAACCCATGAAAACAAAAAAAATTTTAAATGTAGACGCTGTGGTTAAGGTTATGTTAGGGTTTCATTAAAACCTATATGGTTAGGATTAGGTTTCATGAAAACCCCTACAGTTTAGGTTAGGTTTCAATTAAAACCGATAAGGTTAGGTTACGTTTTCAAGTTTTTTTTTTTCCTTTTTTTGTTTTTTTTTGCGCAAAATAAATAACTATCTCCATTAGAGCAAGCACCTTTGTAGGCCAAGTACCACAATAGTCGGTGTCCTCTGTAAACGACCGCGAAAACTCTCCGTCCATTATTACCGGAGGATAATTTAAGGGGGGGACGGGGGGCAAACCCAGGTTTTAGAAAAGAAAAAAAAATTATCCCCGAATGTTATGGTACCATTTCCATTAAAACACTACTCCACAGAAAAAGCACTAAAACTTGGCCGGGAAAGATTTTTGTCAGAGTCTTATATGTTTTAATGAAACCTATATTGTTAGGTTAGGATATACTTTGTGGGTTACGGTTCGGGGTAATTCTTAACAACAAGGCTCCACCCTCTATCTTCTTCTTCTTCTTATAGACCATAGAGCTTTGGGGACATGTGGGAACCGGGTTTTTGGGTGGGGGAGCCAACACATAAGGAAATATGGGCCCCCCCACAAAAAATCCCTAAACTATAGGGATCTTCCCTAGTGCTAGAACTTTATCGGGGAATATTCCCCATTATTCTATGTAATAGGGAAATTGTCCCTAGTTTAGTGAAGTTTTTGTGGGAGCCATATTTCCCTTATGAGTGTGCTTCCTTTTGGTGTGGGGAGCACACATATAGGGAATATTTCCCCGATGAAAGGTCCATGAACTAGGAAATTTCCCTAGTTTAAGGACTTTTTTTGTTGGGGGCCATATTTCCCTTATGTCTGTGGCTCCCCCACCCAAAAACCGCAGGTTTTCCACCATGTCCCCAAGCTTTGGGCACATCAGAAAGAAGATAGGATATTGAGCCTTTATTCTAAAGATTACAAACTCTAGCAGACTAGACCTAGCACACCCCTCTTCGAGCCCCTTGTACTGTGCACTAACCGAACCTAGACCTAACCTATCCTAAACCTGACCTGCTAATCTAACCTAATAGCCCGTGTCCACGTGACACTTTTTTTCCGGCATCTTTTGGTATTTTGCTACAAAAGATGCCGTAGTGGTGGCAAAATATGGCGCGTTCGTCACACGGCGTTTCGGCTACGAGCATCTCCTACTGGCATCTTCGGGACCCGCAACCAAACTAAATAATATAACATTATGGATCGCTGAAATTTAATAGCCGGCATGTAGGCAAAGTAATGGAGCGGCATCTCATAAAATATAAACAGGATGTCTTAAAAGGACAGTAATAAATACGTAGAGCCAACTTTGTGTCAGCTTAGCGTGGGAGACTCTTGTTGTTTTAAGATTTTCCGGTTAGTTTGGTTGTCATTAAAAACCTAAAGGTTTAGGTAGGTTTCATTAAAACCTATAAGACCCTGACTAATTTCTCCCGGCCAAAGTCTTAAGTGCTTTTTTCTGATGGAGATACGTGTTTACTGGAAACGGTACCATCAAAAATTCGTGTGATTTTTTTTTTTGTTTTTAACTTTGCGTTTGCGCAAAAAAAACTATCTCCATTCGAAAATGCACCAATAGAATACTAGGAAAAAAAGTCGGTGTCTCTGAAAAACGACCGCGAAGTCTCGTCCATTAGTACCAAATTGCTGATTTAAAGTTTACGTTTAGTTTTTAGGTTAGGTTAATTTAGGTTAGGTAAGGTTTGGTTTTTAGGTTATTTTTAAGCTTAGGGTACGATTTGGATTAGGTTTATGTTGAGTTTTTATTTAGGTTAAAAAAAACTAATTGGTGATGGTGCGCGATTGTCCGGGTGGTTGGCACCAACGACTCGATCCGGCGGAATATTTACCGTTTGGTTTAGGTCATCCTCGGCCTGACAAGTTTCTACCTGTTTATAGTGTAATTCTCATTCTGAGTATTTTAAACCAACCAATTTCCCATGGCGCAATTGATAATAATGCTGATTACATATTCTACCTATAATCTATTTTCTTTCCACCAAAAACTGTAAAGTTAGGTTAGAGGTGGTGGTTTGGCATACTTAACAGATGATAATCAAGAACAAAATAAGAAATTAATCAAGACTACGGCAGTGGGAAGAGAATAGTTATATGGATATTGTTTCCATGGCTTAATAAATCCGACTTATTTCAATTTTTTTTTTTTTTTTTTAATGAGCCTACTCTAAATCGCTTTTATTCTCACATGATACCATTCTTCATCAACAGTTTGGTGGAGGATGCACTTCAATCTGTATCACGTACATTATATCACGGCAGGGGAACATGACCACCTCAGAGAAGTGAATAATAGCACACTCGTGACTGAGTCATGCACTATCGCCGTATTTTTTTCAGTGTTGCTTGATATTACATCTCCCACTAGTCCTGTCACATATTAATCCCTTCTCGGTCCAAGCATATCGCTGATTATTTATGTACAACAAGTTCGTCCCAGTACATCTCTCCTGTCACGAAGTCTCGGATGGTGGAGCACTCCATGTTTACGTCTTAGGACGAGTCTTAGCCTGCCGCCCTGCTCGCTAGGACACCTCACCCTGTCCCTAGCCAAACATCGAAATTAGACGAGCCTTAGCGTTTAGGGATGCGCTCCTCGAAACTTATGTAGGATCGCCGGCCCGCCATATTTTTAAGACTCGAGCGAGTCTAGACGAATTCCTAAATCTCTTATAAGTATGGGTCCCAGGGCCCATAACTTATAAAGTCATGTAAATTCCATGTAAAGATGTCCATCTTCGTATTGAAGTCGTCATCGGTAAGCTGGTATTTCATATAGCCTACTATATAGCCTATAATTAACTTGAAGCTTATCTAGAATGGAATTTCATTCTCAACAAATGCACCATGCATATATGGTGATAGCGCTAGTTGGTGAAGTAAAAAAAATCGCTCTAGCTGACTCTTTATCACTTTAACTTTAGTCCTAGACTACGGTAGGCCGTTCCTATATCCCTATAGTGAACCGGGAACTGTTGGTACAGTAGGTTTTATGCTTGAAATGTAATGTACACATCCTAAGGATTCAGAAACTGGCCGGATGCTAATTTGCATTTGTTGAGCAATTCGCATAATTGACCCTAATTAGCACATTCGTATTAGCTTCGCTTATTAGCGCCTATAGAATTCCTATGGGTGTCTAGACCTAAGTTTTAAGTTCTCATGATGGTAAAACTGCAAGATGCTACTGTGTATATTTTTATTTTGGTCCATAATTGTCCTAATTAGCATATTGATTAGGTATGTCACGAAATTACAATAAATTCCCTAATTTGACATAGCATCTGTTTCTAAATCAAAGCAAAAAATCTTTTTTGAATTTAACATTCTAAATCAACATATTTGTTTCTTTTTAAATCAACAATTAGCACTGTGGCACAATGAGTTTTGTCGTGGAAATGGTCTATCTTGAGTCATAATGAGAAAATCGCTGGTCACTACAAAGTAGAGATGTCCTTTTTTGATCGGTATGATGGTATCAGTGCAGAAGGATCATGAGAGGCACAGAAGAACCGGGGAAGGATCAATTGTCATACCAGTTTGACTTTGACCTCACCTTTACCGTGGACACGCAAGGCCTCATGAAGAACAAAGATAACAATCGGCAGCTCTCCCAACTAAGCGCGGTACTAAAAACTATGAATTTTAAATAAATTTTGTGGTTTCCCATCAAATTAGACGTAAAAAAAAAAAGAAAAAAAATACAAAGGTTAGCAATAGATGGTGTCTAGTTGAAATATTTAACCTGGAGGAAGCAACTGCCAACCTTTGGAAAAGACCACTGGTGGAGAGGAAAACTACAACAAGATATGTATTCACAGATGAATTGCTTTGGTAAGAAGTGACAAGAAAAATAACCTGCTGGTAAGAGAAGAAAAAAGTCGGGTATTTGAAGGGTCACAAGGAACGTTTGAGAAAAAGAAACATGTAGGCTACGTAGATAACATATAAGTCCGCCAGCCGACAAATATTCACTGAATTATAGGCATCGCTACTAATTTGTATGTGCCACTAAAGATAATCACAGTAGTTTTTATATCATGTGACTGTAAATTACCCTTTTTCAGCGTTGGTTTATATGCTTTGTGTATCTGCATGTTATATCGGTTTCAAATTTTGCATTTTTTTTTTTTTCGGGGGAGGCGAAACGACGACGTCGGGGGAGGAACACTTAGTAATACTAAACCCTAGATGGCGACCTTATTGTTGGCGCTACTCTGTTGATATTTTTGTATATGATCTTATAGCCTATCTCTATGACACAGATGCCGACACAAAATGACAGACTTTTCCAGATAGCCCCTTCTAACTTTCCTGGAAATCATGGATTAGAAATGTAATTATTAACGCACTACACGTATGTACATAGAAAAAACAGTCCTGGCGACTTAGTGTTATCTCGGTAGGATTAACACAGTAGCCTACAGCTTTTCCCCAATAGAAAACTTAGATGCCTGGAATGGCTGAAGTGTATAGTGGCAAAGTGTGCATCAATTTAAGGAATAAATTGAATCAAATCATATAACCCATGACCACGTAATTAGCTCAGGGCCCCTGTATGCTAATCAAGAGGTATTACGTCTCACATGCACACAGAGTCTTTGACGATGGAAGATTGATTCAATGCTAAAAACGGGAAAATGTGCCAACATTGCGGAGGGCATATGGGCCTTTACGATGGGAAGATTAATTCTGAGGTAAGAGATGGGTGTGAAAAAGGGTACAGTGCTGAGAGATATACAAGTTATTTTGTAGGAGGTTCTTAATGTACACTGTTGGAAATTACTATTCAAGATGTAGGAATAGTTTTAGAATTTTAACTTTCTAGATATATACTGCACATGAATAACATGCTCAGTAATGGAGCTTCGTAACAGTAAAAAAAAATACGAGAACAAGGGGACAAATCCTCCAGGGTTGAATACCCCTGGGGCGAGTCATCCGGAACATTTTAGCCGGGGACGAATCCCCTCGCACAGGTACCGACAACGCCAAATACTCCTGCTGAGCGGAGTCCAAAACACCGTGGCTTATGCCAATCCGCCGTAAGATTCTTGACATGACCCGCCGTCATTATGTGCTGCGCTACCAAAGTATGTAAAACTTTCCAAGATCTAAATGCCTCGACAGACAATGTCCTCAACATTGTTCTCAATGAAACAGACTGTAATATTTCATCTAGTAAGCCTCCAAACTCCTCATCCCAAATGATTTGCGTGCTGGTATTGAATCTTCCTCCTCTTCTCACTAATTTGCATGTTAGCATCCCAGCTAACCACCACCGGGGGCCTACGTGGGCATTAGAGCGGCGAACGGGGCCACCAGCGGCAAACTTGCCCCCGAATGCCCCCGTAGTGCCGTGGTGTATTTCAGAGAGGAAAATTTATTATCTTAAATCAATGTACAGAATTTGAAAAATGTATTGCTTTTATGTGTAAACATTCTAAAACAACATTATGTGATGATATTGATGTAGTAATACATCAGTGGTGATAACCAGCGGCTACTTGACTTGAGACTCCGTCCGCCCGCTGGGGTATATTTGAAGTGCACAAGAAAATATTAATGCGGCTACTCTGGGGCAAAATGTTTGGTCCATTTAGATAGTGATCGTCCTCGTGCATGCCTTGGTGCATGTTTTCTGTGTTTCTGTGGTACAGATTAAAACTTGCTCCAGGAGGTCAGATAATCTTGAAAAAATACAAATTTGAAAATCCAAAATGGCTTCCTTCGCTTCGTACACAAGCTCTCTGCCTCCGACATTACATCATCGAAATGGTAAGTACCGTGTAAGATTAGGACATGAAACACATAGAAGGAGTGTGTTAGGTGTTAGAGCAGCAGACATCATGTTTTACGGGTATTTACCCGGGTGAACATTATATAGGAATCAGATATATGAGTTCGTTATTTATCTGGTTAGGAAAGCCCTCTCATTTTTTTTTTTTTCCATTATGTGACTTGTTTCGGAAGATGAGAGGCTTAAAAAGTTGAATGAAGTGGAGGGTTAAGGTGTCCAAAAAGATGATTTTTGCTG
>JACEEZ010012724.1:0-16648 GCA_016584305.1 Chionoecetes opilio
GGGTTCTAAAAAATTACCCTTTCTTTCCCCAGAGGGGCATAGGAGCTAATTTTTCTTTAAAAATGGTCCATTTATAAAATCCATCGAGAAAAAAAGGTAGGAAGAAAATGGTCCGGATTAAAGAAAAAAAATTTACAAGTGGTTTTGTAACCTCATGAGTTGTTATTTGTTCCATATGTGATTTTGTTTGGAAGATGAGAGGTTTTAAATAAGTTGAATTGGGTGTCATTGGAAATGAACACACATTGGAAATTACTGGTGAAAATCAAAGACACAAAATATGTGCTCAATTTCATCCCCTGTTTTGGGAGTTTTCTCCTTTCGAAAAAAATTTTGTTTAAGAGATTATTTTTAGGCTGATGACTTTTTTCCCATGGGCGACAAGTCCAAAAAACCCGTGAACATCATTAAAAAACTTTACAAAACACCAAAAAATTTAATTTGGGCTCATATCGGACAATCCCGTATTCTCTATCTATTCCCGACTCTAACTGTCTTGATCCCCCTATGTGCTTACTATATTTTAGCACCCATTTATTCATATTTATGTTATTACGTTATTTAGTTAGTTATTATAATTTGGTAAAAAATGGAAGGGGAAATTCGCGGCTTTTTTCGAGACACCGAATATTTTTTTCCTGCCCTAAAATAAGTGTTTTTTCGGTAAAATTCTGGTTTGCCCAACTCCCCCACTGGCCCCAAACAAGTTTGGGGACCGGTGGGAATGAGGTGTTTTCGGGGGGGAGCAAATTATGCGTCGGAAATACGTAATTTAAGATTGTGTGGGGGGTACAAGTCCCTAGATTAGGGAAATTCCTTATATCTAGGAAATTTGCCAACCCCAAAATTTCCCTACCCTAACTAGCGGCTTGAAAGGGGGCTTAACCACTGTAATTAATATAATTCAGGTCGACAAAAAAAAAATCGAAGATAGGTTCGGACTAAAGAAGCTGAATGGGCAAATCGACCTGCTGAACCGAATCTGATTTTCAAGAATTTCTATCACGTCTATTTTTGAGAAACAGACGCAACATGAAAAAAATGGGGGGTAAAATCAGCAGAAGTAGGTTTCCCCAAATGTTTTCTTTTTAAACTCTTGATCTTTTTTTTTATCAAGCCTATTTAGGGCAGTGCAGTGTTTTTGAGTCAGTGGGGTTTTGTGCAGTGAGCAGGGGGGGTGGGCGCGTTGCGTATTGGCGGGGGTTTTAGCAGGCTGTATAGTACATTTTTTAACCACTATCGTACAGCTATTGACTTTATGTTTAAATATTTTATTTTTCTATGCAGATATGGTTTGTTTAGTGGAGCCCTAATTTTATTGGTTTAAGTATATAGTCCCTGTCCGGGTGGGATGGAGCGCCGTAACTGTTGAATGCACGGACAGTTTTTTTTAAATATGGGGAAATTTTTTTCCCCCTGAAGTCTGAAGAAACCTCTTACAAAGAATGTTAAAGCAGCTTATCTGCATTACTCAAGTGCCGTTTTAGGTGATCAAGATAAGAAGGGGGCCCCCTACGTAGCAGCAACCCCTGTGTGAACCATTGAATGAATGAATGCGTGGAAAAGGGCCATCAGGCGGGCATTCGGCATCCCAATGGTTTGGCGTGAACAAAAGGATCACAGTACTGACTGTACTTCTGCCTCACTAACACAAAGGATATTCAGAAAAAACGCGACCTAAAATAGGTTTTCCGAGTACCTTCTGCCATCGGGGCCTTGCCACATGGTTCCTGATCTCCCAGCCCCAGATGTTCCAATTGCAAGTGCTATAAGGAACAGATTCGAAGAGGAGGATAATCCATGATACGCTTTCAAGAAATGGAGAAAACAAGACCCCAAATTCATCAGTCAGGAAATGCTCATGCCCTTGCAGGGCCCCTAGACTACCAAGGAGAAAAGGAGTCCTTGGTCTCGTTCAAGGTAGGAATTTGCTACAAGAAGGAGTTCTCACCACCACTTTTCGTGAGACATAAAGAATTTTAAAGCTTTTTCCCCAAGTGGAACACAAGCCTGTTACTGCTTTGATGTTGACACCCATGGAACAACTTTGGGGTTCTCACACTTATGATAAGAGGAGTGGCGGCGTTCATAGTTTGGGAAAAAAAAAAACACGTAAAGGCCTTTTCTGCAAAAAGGGAAATAAGCTTCCGGGTTCCAATTGGCATGGCCATGAAATGAGTGAAACTTTTTGAAAATGAAGACTTTATTATCTGCTGTTAAATAGAAGAACATCAGTGGAAACGTGTGGGACTGAAGGTAATATCCTTGTTCTAGGACTCCCGTTAGGTTACCTAAGCACAGTGTTTTTTTGTTTGTGGGACTCTAGAGCGGGGCAGCAAAAAATTACAAACAAAAGGAATGGGGCCAGACGACCCAAAAAGGGCCACCTGGAGGTTCAACGATGTACAAACCTCTTTTTGAAGTGAAAAAAGGTGTACTTACCTCCATTTCATCTGAAACTTGGGTTTTAAGAAAAATTTTGTGAAGGCCCTGGATCAAAATGGGGTGGCTTTTAGTTTTGTTGCAAAGTTAAAAAGCATGTATCTGAACCCAAAGTAAAGACAGGGGTTTTTAATGGCCCCCAAAATTTATCAACATCAATGATGAGACTTTGTAAAAAGCCTAAAGCCCTGGAAAAAGGCTTGGAAGAGCTTTTTGGCTGTTATAAAGAAATACCTAGGTAATGTCGAGCATCGAATTTTGAGGAACTTGTAAATGACATGTTGAAAGTTTCCAGCGCTTGGGGCCGGATGTCATCAAAATCCACTTTTTTCCCTTCCCCCAAACTTGTTTCTTCCCAACGAATCTTGGCGCGGTCAGTGATGAGCGGGGGGGAAGTTTTTCCCCCAGGTATTGCCACCATGGAAAAACCCGAACCAAGGACGATTCAGCCCCACAGATAGGGGACTATTGCTGGACCTACAACGTGAAAGTAGTGCCCTAAAACGAAAAAGCAAACTACAGAAAAAATTCTGATGACTATGGAGCAGGGTGAGACTTTGTGTGTTTGGGATAGTTTTGATCATAGTAATTTAATACCAATTTTGGGTCTTGACGTTCCCTGAAGAACAGTAGATCTGACTGTTTTCGAACAGCGCATCTTTCTCTCAAAAAAAATCTCGAAGTTTTTGTTCCAAAATACAGATTATATATTATATATATATATCTTTTTTATATATATAAATATAAAAAAAGTCAAATTTCTTGTGTTTGCATATTTTTGGAAATTTCAAGATTTAGACATTTTCGGAATATTTGGAGCTAATTTTTAAATATATTTTTTTCAAAATGTACATTAGGTCTAATAAAGCCGCAGGCACCCCCCAGAATTAATTTCGAGTAATAAAAAATAAGTAGGGGGATTTTTTCGATTAATAATAAAATATATACGTATATAATTTTAATAGCTATTTAAAATTTAAAATGCCCCAAATTTCAAAAACTATACGTGCTAAAAGAAAAGCAATGCCCTTTTTTAAATCAGCAGCAAAAATGCTTTCCAACCCACACACAATGAACTCGAACCATTTTGGTGCGACCAGGTAACCTAACCCACCAAAACTACCCAAACCCAACCAAATATAACTACCCTAACCTAAAAAAAATCTAACCTAACCTCCTAGCGGGGGGTTGGGGGGGGTTTTTCGACCCTCGGTCATATTCTGTGAGGATCGTCAGGTTCACACGTTTCTGGAACCCCGAAAAAATCCAATGAATTTTCCCTATATTTAGGGAATATTTTTTAACACCCTACTCAAAAAAATGTGGTTTTCGAGATATTTTGTACCCCAGCCAAAATTTTCTGCATTCCCCCAGGTCCCCAACTATTTTGTGGGAGAGGGGAGTATGGGGAAACATAGAAATTAAACCCTTTTTTTTTAATGGAGATAGTTTATTTTTCGCAAACCATTTAAAATAGGGAAAAAGACGTCCCCACAAAGATTGGAACGTGTCCAAATCGCAAGGAAAGTCAGCTTTTAAAAAAACCTCACCTTAAAAACTTCTATTAAAACCTGAACCCCAACCCCAATAACCTTCACCATCCCCTTCTTTGATTTTTTTACTTATTAAAGAAAAAAAAAAGTGCTAATTTGTTTTTTAAAAAAAAGTTTTAAAAAAAGTTCTAAAAAAAAAAGGGTTTTGGGTGATGGCGGTGGTGGTGGTGGGGGGGGGTGGTGGTGATGGTGGTGGTTGGGTGTGGTGGTGTGGTGATGGGGGTGTAGTGGTGTGGTGGGGTGGTGTAGTGGTGGGTGGTGGTGGGTGGGGGTGGTGGTGGTGGTGTAGTGGGGTGTGGTGGTGGTGTGGTGGTGGTGGTTGGGGGTGGGTGGGTTTGGGGGTGGTGGGGTGGGGTGGGGGTGGGGGTGGTTTGGGGGTGTGGTGGGGGTGGTGTGGTGGTGGTGGTGGTGGTGGTGTTGGTGGGGGTGGTGGTTTGTGGTGGTGGGGTGATGGGGGGTGGTGGTGATGGTGGTATGGTGGTGGTGGTGGTGTGGGAGGTGATGGTGATGGGGGTGTGTAGGTGGTGGTAGTGGTGATGGTGGTGGGGGTGGTGGTAGTGGTGGGATTGTGGTGATGGTGGTTGATGGTGGGGGGTGGGGGTGGTGGGGTGGTGGGGGGTGGGGGTGGGGGGGGGTTGGGGTGTGGGGGGTATGGTGGTGGTGGTGGTGGTGGTGTTGGTGGTGGTGATGGGGGTGGTGGTGGTGGGGGTGGTAATGGGGTGGGGTGGTAGTTATGTGGTATGTGGGGGTGGGGTGGTGGGGTGGGTGGTTGGTGGTGGTGGTGGTGGTGGGGGTTGGTGGTATGGTGGTATTTATAAATTGTTATATGCGAATCAAGTTCCAAGCCCCCTTCGCCGTTTGGATAACTCTCTCGTCCCCCGGCTAAAAGGCATATTTAACATCACACCAACCTCCCACGTATATAAACCCCCCGCAACCTAAAAAAACCCCTTTTTAACGGCTTTAGAAACCACGAGTATAGTGGTTAATGAGGCCCTTTAAACAAGCCCCTGTTCCTGGGGCTGGGACACTGTTATTTCAGAGTACGAGTCAAAAACATTTTATTTCCACTACACTAATGAAACCTTTCGCCACTGCACAAATGTCACCAGGCACAAAAATATTACGATTTTAGCAAAATGCAAAAAATCGCTTCGCTCGTTTGGACAATGAGTTAAAGAGACCGAAAAATAACCCTTTGGCCAAATTTCTTCCTTTACGTTTGTATACCCGTTGCCTACAAAAGTAGTCACAAGAAGAAAGAAAAAGAAGAATTCGTGGAAAATTTTACAAGCCTATATGACCCCGATTTCGGGGAAAACTTGAAATATTTCCTTGGACACGAGCAAAAAAAAAAAATCATCACCGAATTTTTAGGACCGTTTCCATTAAAAACACTTTTTGCCCATCAGAAAAAGAAAAAAAACTTTGCCGGGAAAAATTTGTAGGGTCTTAAGGTTTAATAAAAACCTAACCAAACCCTTTATGGGCTTATCAAAAACCTAAAAGGCTATTTTAGGTTCATTAAAAAACCCATAAAACCCTGACTAAAAACCCGGGAAAATTTTTGTGCTTTTTTGATGAACAAACAGTGTTTTTTAATAGAAAAGGTACCTAAAATTTTGGTGATTTTTTTGTTTGTGTTTTGTATGGGTTTGTGCAAAAAAAAAACTATCCCTTACAAAAAAAACCTATTGTAGGCCAGGGAAAAATATCGGTGTTCGGAAAACGACCGCGAAGCCTTGCCATTATAACCTTATAATTTATGTTGTTTTATCCACCATTCAATCCCGTATACAATTAGCTGTAAGTCGAGGAAAACCTTTTTTAAAATTTTTAAAGGGACTAAAATTTTCAAGTTACCGACATTTGTAATTTTTGAACTATTAAAAATTTTACAAAGAACTTTTTTTTGAAATACCATGGAAGTTCAGGAAAACTGTCGTGATAGGAATTCATGGCAAACCCCCAAAATTTTTAAATCAAATTTCTTTACCACTTAATTTTTTTTTTTCTCTTTTTTTTTTAAAAAATCTCCCCCACTGCCGCAGACCAGGTGCGTGCAGTACGAACACCGCAGAATGCGGATGGGGTCTCCAGGCCATATTATTAAAGGTACAAAATTGCTTTACTGAAGTATGTTTAAAACAATGGTTTGAGGTGCTTTTAAATAATAATTTAGGATAATGTTTGGGTTATAGGGAACTCTTTATTGCGGATAATGAGACCCGTTTTGTGAGTCTTTTTTTATGCTTTTTTTACGAAGATTTTTTTTTCCCTTCAATCAACACATTTTTTTCCCTCATAGGGCCAGTAAAAAGGGTTAGTTAGAGTAGGCAAGACAAACCTAGCCTACCCTAACCTGAGAACGCATGACAAATCTATTTGTTTTTAAAATTGGATTAATTCAGGGGGATTTTTTTTTGGGCCATGAATTATGTTTTTTTATTATCGCTTTTATGAGACATAAAAATGTGAATGCTTCTCGCAGATGCATCATTTCATAGGGGCACAGATAATCACCTCAGGCCAGATTCGCATTTCATGGGGGAGCCCAGACTTGGCATGTGGGGGCATCCCCCGAACGTGGAGGGTGGCAGGGTTGGCCCAAAAAAAATTTCCCACGCTTGACCGGGTCGGGTGGGGGGGCAAGGTTTTTGTTTATGAGGGAAAGTTTTTTTACTAACAAAAGGCAAAAAACGGGGAGTTGAGGGAGTAATTACTAATTTTTACTTTATCAATAAAGGCATGCCAGAGGGTACGCCGTATATAAAAAAAAAAAAAACTCAACTTTGGAGGCAAATTTCCCATGTAAAATGGAATTTAAGCGATTTAATCTCCTCCATTTTTTCTTTGAGCAATTCCCTTTTATGCAAAACGCCCCTTTTTATTGCACCCCTTTTGAATAATGCTTAAAAAGAGTACGCAGTGTCTTGGTCCTGTTATTGCATCATGCACCAATATGAGTTCCAAAGACTAGGTGGGGAAGCTCTTTTGATCAGTGGGGTTTATTAAGCAAATAAAAAACAGTGTCAAGCCTCTACGTTGGCCAGAACGTGTCCATCATGTCCTTCTTAGACCTGAAGCAGGGCCATGGTCTCCCGGTGGTGGGCCCGAGCCCGGATGAACCCGTCTCTGGCCTGCTGCCCCACCACTGCTGCCCCCAGCCTCTGTCACCTGCTTCACGACTCTTTCGGTGCTCTGAGTGTGGATAGAGAACTCCGGGCTCGTACGGCTTGACCAGGATCTCTTGGATCTGATCCCCGGCCCAGTGAACAGGTGAATGCCGGGCTCGTGCACCTGGCCAGGCTGGCCAGCTGATCAGGTCCTGCAAGCTGGTGGCTGGCAAGTTCAGCTTGGGTGTGATGCGAGGTCTTACACTGGTGTCCCCATACTCCTCCCCAGCCCTCAGCTTTCAAAAATCTGGGTCACGGCGAACCTGCGGTCGTCCTCACTCTGACTCGCCATCAGCGAGAGGAGGACACCTTCTGAGTGTGCGAACCATGCTCCTGTCCGAAACGTAGAAGGTCACAGCTGTTTGGACCTTCTTGGGCTGCGACCTCATCACTTGAGCTGCGTGAGGAGTGCTTGGGGCCGTCCTCTAGTCTGTGGTGAACCTTGAGTCGTAGTAGAGTTTGAAATACACCTGCAGGTTAGTAAATTGCCCAGGATTTCCAGGGTGTTCAGTTCTTTGCCAGTCAGTCCATGCTTTCTGGTCACATGTACAAATGTAAGGAAGGAGTTAAAAAAGATTACGAGGACAGGGTGAAGGAGGAGAAGAACAAGCCTGAAAAACGCAGGAGGTAAAACCCTCTTTTATGACTGGAAAAAAAAAAACGCGTATTGCTGAGAGAAAGGTGAGGGTAATTGACAGGTTTTCCCCGGTTTTCTATGGAACTAGTGATTTTTTTTTGAAAATATTAATTTTTGCTCAGGGAAAAACATTGCAGGGGTGAGAGAAAAGTTAAATAACCCAATATTTTATTTTATTTAACATTCATTAATTTGGCTTTTAGGACAAAAGATAATGCACGTTTAAATTTTCCGGGGGTTTCAGGTTTTACTAAAACCCTTAAAAGCAGGGTCAACATGGGAGGAATGATGCTGGTGAAAAGCTCATTGATGATATTTGTAAATAAGGGGATATGAGTGTGAGGGCCAAATTTTGGTTTGAGTTATCATGTCTTCCAGAGTGCTTATTTGGGGGTTTTACACCCCCCCCGAGACTAATATATTTGATGCTTCCATTTGGTTTCCTCAGCGCAAAGGTAAACGGATAGAAAACGAGTCTGGTGATGGGGGGACTTTAAGCAGGTCGGTGAACCCCCAATTTTAACAATAGATGGCCCCTTATGTTAAAAGGAAAAAAGGACAGGACTGAAAAGGGCAAGGGTTTGAAGGTGTAGATGTAGAAAGAGAACTCAAGGTGGTAGTAATTATATCACGCAAGATCAAGTACTGGGGGGAAAATTTTGTCCTACAAAAAGCGAGAAACATGGGTATCAGAGATAGTTTGTGCCTAATTAAGCACCGAATTATGATGTATTAAGAAGCTGGAAGTGAACCCAGTGCATCAAAGGTCAGATCATGCACCACCTGGTAGAGCTTGATTTTAGTCGCTAATTCGTGTCAAAATATTAAATGAAAAAAAAGAGGGTAATTTAGGGCAGTCACTTACAGTCCTTTGTCATCATTTCCCCAAGAAAAAAGCACTTCCACAAGGTGGGGATGTCATCGTTTCGTGATTTTAGGGGAAGCTCCCCTGCCACCTGTTTTAAATGGAGAGGTTGAAAATTTGTCTGATGTTTAAATATGGTGTCAGATTATTGACCAAGTGCCAGAAATTGGGCCCATGCAAAATAATTGTCATGTAATGGATGGGAATTCCCAACCCCCTAGATGGAAGAGACTTTTAGATACAAATGAAACAAAGATATCTGGAAACCCAAAAAACTGGAAAGGGGTTTTCTGATATGACTTGTTCAGCCAAATGTTTTTAAAGTCTCATTTAAAAAAATTATTAAATCCCATACCCAGAGTGCACAAGTATTGAGGTGCTGACTTGGAAACCAGCCCCCATATATCCCAGTGGTAGACGCCCCATTTCCCCTCAAGAGTTGGAAAAGCTGCAATGGCAAAAATTGAATAGGAATAGGAGTTACAAGGGGGTATGCCCAGTTAGGGTGTTTGCCTCAATAGGGTTCAGTTTGGAATGTATTCAATATGGATTTTCGGTATTTTTTACCCCATTTCAGGTTGTCATGAAAATTGATTCCCTTTGTTAAATCAGGAGACAGATTAGACTGTGGAAATTAAAAGGGGAAAAAAAGCATCATGGATACCTTTTTGTAAAGTGTATGACTTTAATTTTAAGTAGATTGAAACTATGGCTTGTATTGATAAGTTTCAAGCTGGCGCACAAAAAGGTCGAGGGTTTTTTAGGCAAAAATATCATGGACTTCTGATGACTAGCAATAGGGAAAAAAGAAAATTTAATGTCCTCTTTATGACTAAAACAAAGCTTAGACAGAGCCCACGAATAACAAATTAGTCATCGAGATCTTGGGGTGCTTAAGGTATCCCCAGGCTATCAGAACTATATTCATGACACGAAACATTCTAAAATCAGCGTACTACTTTCAACTATTGGATGAGAAGGGAGCACCAATAGGTTTGTTGTTTTTTTTTATATTGACAAGATGGTAAAAAGATCAAGCAAATGATTCCTTTTGAGGTTTTCCTGGGGACTTTGCACTGTTTTTTTTTAAGGTGATATGTTTTACTCGCGACCTCCAGAGATATGTGTAAAAGAAAGCTGGGGGTTATATTGAATATTGTAATGGGTATGGTATGATTTTGAATGAAAAAAATCGAAATTCTTGTTATAAATGGGGGATGACGATGATAAGTTATTTTTGAAGCAAAAGTGTCGAGATACAATACTGTCCCAAAATATTTATATCTTGGCGCCGGTTACGGACGAGGAAAAATTTTTTGGCTTTACGCTTCATGATGTGGAAATGTCTGCCCTTTGTTTAGCAAATTTTTAATTTTCTGTTTGGAACAGGGATATGCCTTTGTCTATAAACTGAAAGGTTTAACGCAGCAATCTGTATCATTTTTGTATAGTTCTGAGGCTTGGCTGACCCCGAAACCCCCAAGAAAATAATTTGCCATTTCAACCAATTAGTAAAATGCCTTCTTGGGGTAAAGGAAAAAAACCTTATTAATTTATGTTTTGTTTAGGCTGGAAACTCCACCAGCCGAAATTTTTTTTAGATAAAAAAAAACCTCTTCTTTAAAAGAAAAATAAGGTCCATGATATGGAGAACCCCTTTAGAAAGTATACGACCCGGTAGAAAAGGGATAATACGCGAGGATAAGATTTATTCAGAAGGCGTTTTGGACTTCGAATTGGTCTACCCTACAGCCAATTAAGAACCTTATAAAAAAACAAGTTAGATTCAGCCCCAAAATATTTACATATAGGACAGTACTAAACCCCAAGTTTTCGGTACATAAAATTTACCTCAGTAAAGATGTATTCCCGACCAACCCCTTTTTCAATTTTTCAAGATTCGGTTTTAGTCCATAACTGAAAAAAAAGAGACTGGGAGAGGAGCCGAACACCCAGAGAGTTAAGTCTGCAGTTTTAACAAAATAAAGTTCAGGGGAATCAGTTTTTTTAGAGTTTTCCCCTTTTGATACCGGAAAAATTTCCATTATTAAATTTTTCATCAAAGAGTAGGTTATAGGTGGGGGGTTACTGCGTAATTTTGTAAAAGTTTTTTGAGTTTACATTGTGAAACTTTTTTTCGGTAACCTTTTAGTGTTGGTATGTTTTTTTTTTACACAAATTTTATAATTAGTCATTCCTTCTATGTGTTTTTGGTTCTAAAGTTCTTTTTTTAATTTTATTTTTTGTATAGATTTTTATCCCTTTCGTCCCTAATGTAATATTATTTTTAAAAAAATTTGTCTCATTTTGGTTGGTAAATATATTCATAATATGTTAAAGTGATATAAATTGTGAATTTTTTGGAGCATTTTGGTTTTATTTTTTTTAGGTTGTTAATAATATTGCATTCTTTGTGTTTTCTTTTAGATAGTTTTTTTATAAAAAATCGCCCTCTTTTTTGGTTTAAAGCATTTGTATTGTTAATTTTACTTGGACAAGTGTATCATATTTTTTTTTTTTTTGACGTTAAAAATTTCTGTAAAAACTTTGCAATAAACTACTACTACTACACGAGCGATGGGCTGTGGTGAGCCATCTGGAGTGGGACCCCCTTTCCACACTTGATATCCTGCAGCTCGGACGGAAAAAACGCCCCGCTTCCAGCTTTGGACCAGCGGTAGGGGACCTGCTGGTCAGGGACAGGTGACAAGGAATACCCCGGTATCTCCGTGAGATCTTCACGCCTGACACCCTTGAACTCTGCGTTGTACTGCGTTCATTTACGTGGACAGCAGATGCACAGTGAAACCAGTGTCAGATGAGAACGCCTATCGATGTGGTGATAAGGGGGCAGGGGGCAACTCGTTTGTTTTTCAGCACGCATTACTCCAGGAGAGCTTGGGTCTCAGCATTTCTCCAAAAGGCGTGAGTACCCCCCCTACCACCCCCCTGTTGGCCCTAGTTGAGTCACCCTTCAGTTTACGATCGTGAGTCGGTGGAGTCGTTTTACCAGAGATATAGAGAGCCTGAGCCACCTGGAAGCAGGCTTCTCAGGTGGCACCGGGGCCTCTTGACAAAGGCCAAGGTACCTTCCGATGGGCCCTCTGTCATGACACAGCTCCTCCCTGATCACCCTTTGGGGGCAGTTTCCCATATGTCGGGCCCATCGCCCCGGGCTTGTCCTTCCTCCCATGTAACCCAATCCAACTATTTTGGTACCCGGTGCTTCCCCTGGGCAAGGTCCCTGGCCGATGCCATGGCACCCTGCCTGGCCCTCCTCAGCTTGTTAGGATCGCAGAAGTACTAACGACATGTCTGGGGGGAGAGGTGGCCGTCAGCGATAAAAGGACCTTAAGGCAGTGGGCGGAACGTCGAACCGGATGCTTGCCAGCGCCAGGTTCCGGACTGGCATTGTGTTTCTTCTTGCAGCTGGCCTGTGAAAGTACTGCATCACAAGGGGTGCCAGGGACCCCAGCCTCCCCCTAAGCAGTTCGGCTACCAGTATGGCAGCCTCCTGTTGCTCCTGCCTCTTTCTTCTGAGTGGCAGGGTGAACGACTCTTCCATCCTATCCTCAGAATCCTGGTGATATTCAGCCTGCCCAGGAACATCTGCTCCTGCAGCTCAAGACGTCTGACCTTTTCATCTTTCGCTTCTGCTTCTTCAGCTTAGCCTCCTCTTCCACTGCTTTCTTTTTGCTACTTTCACTTGTCTATGAGTGTCATTCTTGTCTACCCCTCTCATCATCATTGCACTCTCCCCCCCAACTTTGATCCTCTGGTAGTACAGCCACTCCAGGACTAAATTAGGGATTTTGCTGGCCAGGGGGCAGTCACACTGCACGTGTGCTCTCGCGTGGCACAGCTGGGGGTTGGAGCAGGGGGATTCCTGGTCCTTGCAGAGGAAGATCGTGTGAGGGAAAGGCCTTTATGTCAAACAGCCTGTCCATATTCTTCTCCACGAATTCCTTTACTGCTTTAGTTGCTCTGTTCTCTCACCACTTCACTAACCTTCTTCCAAAAAAGAGCTATCCTTCTGGTCACGGACCGGTCAAAACAACCACTGGAGGTGCAAACTGGGCGTTTGATTTTTCCACTGGGCAAGCACCATGGGGGCAGACCCTTCGCAATGTCTCTCACTGGGTACCCCCGCTTGTCAACACCCTCCCGGATGCCGCTGAGTTTTGGAGAAGGATTCCCCTCTTCATCACGCCGCGATACGTAGGCACCTCACTCTTAGCAAACTCTCGTCCACCGCCAGAAAAGGCGGCCAACTTGGATTCAGAGCTCTTTTCTAGTTGCGGCTTCGACCCACCTGGTTTACAAGGAGAAGCCATCCTGAAAAAGACGATCAAGGGAATTGCAGATAGGTGCAAATGAAGCCGTTTGCTTTAGCGGGGCTAAGCTATGTTTTGCATATAAATATAAAAGTCCATTTTTGTAATAGCAAAAAAAGAGCTCAAATTAACAAGTTGAAATGCCTAAACTACCCCTTAAAATTCAATTTAAATAAGAAAACACCCTGCCAAATTCGAAAAAAACTATATTATACTTTTCATTGGAACCTACGGCGTAACTTTTTTTTTTGTCCGGGGCGCCATATTATCCACGCGCTCTCCCTTTTCGGCAGCCCGCTAGGTTAGGTAAGGTTAGAAAAAACTTTAAAGTTAGGTTAGGTTAAGCTAGGTTAGGTTTAGGTTACTTTAATTATGTAACTTTGTGTGGGAATCACAATGAGGTTATGTTCAAAAAAATCCTGTCAAAATTAATAGTTATTCCCCCTCACTCCCGTTTTCTTTGCCTTTGTTATTTAAACAGACATTCCCTCATAACAGGACATTTGGGCCCACACGACACCGGCAGGGAGGAAAGGTCCAAGGTGGTGTGGGCGAACATCGCTATGAGAATGCAGGAAATGGCATGTATTGTGAGATTAAGACAATAATGATGGATATAGTATTCCTTTGATGGTTATTTTATAATATTATATTGTACAAGTGTGTTTGATAGATTCAGGTTCTTAAAAGCTTATAAAAAAAATAATGGCAATATTATTTGCCATCTCCTCATAATTTTACATGTTTTTTCTCCTCTCTCTCTTCTCTCTCTCTCCTTCTTTTCTCCCCTCTCTCTCTCTCTCTCTCCCCTCTCTTTTCTCTCTCTCTCTCTCTCTTTTCTCTCTCCCCCTTCTCTCTCTCTCTCTCTCTCTCTCTCCTCTCTCCTCTCTCTCCTAAAACTCATGGGTGGTTGTTGTCAATGCAGATGAAGGCAGCAACAACTATTGGATCGAAGAAAGAATTTGTTGCCCGCAGACCTTTCGAGCACCTCGTGGTTCATGTATGTACCAGATGCAGTGATACCTTTGCTTGCACTGCTCCATAACTATGCTGTTGTCGTTATAGGTTAGGTAGGAACCTATGTGTCGAATGATATAGAGCTTACATGTCATGTATTTATCTATCATGATGCATAATTCGGTTACCAGGGTGCAATGGCAATTTATGTATCTTTTTCAATCAGACACATAGGTCCTACCTACCTATAACGTCAACAATGCCTCTACATGGAATGTATATCATTCTGCACACTTTCCTCCAGGAATTCCTTAAGAGCTTGTTTCTGTGGTTGCTGGGATCATTGCTAAGCATGTCAGACACATAGGTCCTACCTACCTATAACGTCAACAATGCCTTTACATGTGAATGTATATTATATAATGTATATTATGTATATAATAATGCACAAATTTTTCCTTTGTGACTCTAACCTTCTAAGGAAATGCCACCTATTCACTGACAGAGAGGTGGTTCTACAAAACTTCTCAGTCAAAGAATGTAATCCTATACTAGCATGTAATGATAAATTGAATGCATTTTTCTGAATTTAGTTACATCACAGATACCAGAAAAGTTTGCAAGCAGTACCTTGCCCTACCTGAATTATGAATTTGGGACTGGCATGCATTTTTGACAATATGAGGGGTCACATATATTAACATAGATGTTAAGTTTTTTTTTTTATATTACTCTCTTATTGGTATTTAGTCTTGGATGACCCTTATTTTTCTGCCATTTTTTGGTTCCTGACCCTTCTGGGAATACTAATTTGTCGGGATTACAAAAGATATGTGCCCTCAATATGTACTATTTTCTTGATGAATAGTTTAACCTTTACCTAAATTGATTGTAGCCATTTGTTTGCATTTCATGCTACCTGCATTCCTGCATGTCTATAAGTAGAGCATTTTGGGAATCATGATGTTGCAAGTTGAAAAGAAAAATGTAAATCTACTGTTAATCAACCTTCCTTCATGTGAAATTTTTATCACATATTTATCAGTTGTGATACATATTAGTGGTTTTATGCCATTGGTACCATATATATAAACAGCATACGTGATTTAGTATTGACAATTAGCAAACCTATGAGAAACTGTATAATGTGTATATACTATACTACTAAAACACCAATACTAAGCATTTGCTACCTCAACAGATGCCCGGGTCACCCTTCTCCAAGCTAAAGGGAAAGAAATAATTTGAAGATGAAATATATGAAACACAAGGACAACAGCAGGAAGACGGAGCTTCATATTCCAAACCCCACCTTTTTTTGTCGAATTAGATGCCATCCTTGGGGATCGCCCTTCGGCTTCCCCAGTAAACCGCATGTGCATCGGTGCCATCAGGATGGCAGCGATGGCACCACAAAACCCAGGACCCTCCACGCCCCAGGAACACCAGACAGCAATCACCGCCCCACAGCCCGGACCATCCAGGGCCAGTCCGTTAGTGGAACCGGAGGCATCGGCGCAACGGTGCTCCCGCTCGGCCTCTCCCATGCCGGCGGGTCAGGATGTGCCCGTTCTGAACATTGCCGCTGGAAGGCGGCGGCTACGGGGTACTCGCCGACTTGCTCCAACAAACCATTCGAGGAGAATGGAGGGGGCGGCAAGAGAGCTTTTGGGCAGAGCAGAAGGGGACAACAGTGCCATCGAGCAAAAAAATAATAAGAGGGAAAGCAGCTACTCCTCAGGTTTAGTTTTTGGCACAGGAGGGCAACACAGCCTAAACATCAATCGTTGGAGGCAACCCCGCGTGGCGCGAGTCAAAGAAACCCTCTACAAAAAAGATACCCCCTCAAGGTGCCCTGTGGGCTCGTGCAATCGAAGCCCGCCGTGGGCAGGAGTTAACCAGTCTGTTTGGATAACTGACTGAATTAAAAATTTTCTCATACATGTTTATATTGCCAACAGAAAAAAAACAAAAATAAATACAAAAAAATAAAGGGGCACGTTTAAAACACATACAGACACACCCCGACCAAAAAAAAATTGTTCGCTCCAGGAACTGGGTTACGTATATCTTTTCGCTTAGTCCCATTCAAAGGAAGAAAAGGAAAACGTCTCCAGCTTCCTTAGTTTTTCGTGTTTGATGCTGTCTGGGAGGGGGGTTAGGGGGGTGTGGATGCCGTGGGAAAGGGGGTGTGAGTGGTGGGGAAAGGGGGAAGAGGAAAGGGGTGGTTTTTATAGAGCTGTGGTGGCGGTGTTGTGAATGGTGTGAGACCTGAAAGAGGAGTAATTCAATTCAATATTTTTTTCTTATTCTTTCAGTTTAAAGTCAGTGAGTAAAGGAGGAAAAAAAATTTGTTTGGGTTTTTTTTTTTCCCAAGTTTATTTATTTTCTCAAAAATTAAGATTTACATAAAAAAACTTGAAATTTCAAATGATTCCATGAATATTTTTTTTAATAAATGATATTTTTTCCCAAGGTTTAAATTTTGTTAAGTAGTTTAACAGTATAAGAAGTAAAAAAAAAAATTTTAATAAGAATGGTTTTATTTTAGCACCCCGCTTTCTACATATTGAATTTAAATTTAAGTTAAAAAAAAGGGAAAATGTGCCAGACATATAGGTAATATGGGGCTATGGGGGGGGCAAAGCAAAAAAAGGGGAGAGAAATGGGAAAAGGGGGAATTT
>JACEEZ010012726.1:0-10000 GCA_016584305.1 Chionoecetes opilio
GTATTTTTTTTTTTTATATTTTTTGTTTTTGAAAAAATGATGATCCATTTATCCTTTCCTCATATTTATTTTTAAACATGAAACCTGGATCTAAAGCCACATAGTTATCTTTTTAAGGAAACAAGACTGAAGCCCCTTAATCATTTTTTTTCATTAGTGGCTCAATATTTTTTATGTAGGTAAAATAATTTTAATGTGAGACCCCTATTTCTAGTTTTTTTCCCCTTAAATATGAAACTATTCAGGGATGGGGAACGGAAAACACGAAACAGAATCAGGTCGGAGTGGCTTTTAATTAAGGTCAAAAGGGGCCGGTTAAATTTTCAAGCCCTTTTTTCCAAATAATACAAATAATGACATATAAAATATAACTGAAAAAAAAATGAAAGAGTAAATTAAGTAGAAAAATTTTTAAAGGGTTTAAGGACGCAAAAAAAAAAACCCAAATGGATACCCAAATTGTTCAAAGCAAAGTTTTGTATTTCTGGAGAGTTTTTATAGTGGCAAATTTGAGTTACCTTGAGTTCTAACAGAAATTTAAAACATTTATCCCCTTTTTAAAAAAACATTATCTATTGTGGCTGTAAAACGGAACAACTTTGCAATATCAATCAGCTGAGGGTTGGTTGATGAGGCGAAGTAAACATCAATACGACACAGCACGGGTGATATGTATAATCTAAGGTGTATTACTTTATTAACTCAACCATTAACTCTGACCGTACATCTAAATCATATGCCACCGATTTATTTTTTCTTGTATCTGAGTTGAGGAGAATGTTACGAAAGAGGGAAAGAAAAGGAAAGAAAGAAGGAAGGAAGTAAACATTAGTCTAAGGCAAAGAAAATATTAGTCTAAGACCGTCGCTAAGTAAAGGAAAAAAATATGTGATGCACTTACATTATCTGCTTTCTGTATTAGCTAAAGTAGGGCTGCTGAGAGTATAAAACAGCTGAGGCTTGAATTACGTGTTTACCGTCTTTATCTACACATTTCTACAGTATCATGAGAGGTGCACTTTTGTCTTGTAATATGTTCTCATCTTTCCGTGGACTAAGTTAGGTTAAGTTAGGTTAGGTTAGATTAGTTATAGTAAGAGATATCAAGGCCCTGGGTGAAATAATGCATCACTAGACATTTTGTTTTACACCATAAGTTATATAGTTACATAGGTTGTGTGATTAACTTATTTTTCTACGGACTAGTAAGAAGTATCAAAACCCTGTGTAAGATATACTGCATCAATACACTGTTTACAATCTTATCAATTAGCAATCAATCAACAATCTTATAATTATCAATAGACTGTTTGGTTGTGTGATTAACATACTTTTCTATGGACTAGTGCAACACGGAAAAAGTAAAAATATAGCCTAATATTGATTGTATATACGACAAGTAGTGCTAAGTTATTTAAGGCACTAAAACTGAGAGCCATACCGAAATAGCTATAATCAAGAAGTATCAATTAAGCAGCTTTTTGGTGTGGTATTGTGACAGAATAAGATGCCATTCATACCACACTGACAATTTTTAGGAATGTGCATAGATTCGTAACCTCTCTAGGAACATATCCGACCGATTGCATGCATGAATCCTTTGCTTTATCATCTTCACACTATACATTAAACGCCTATACAGTATAAATGCAGTTCGTATTACACTACGTATTGTACTCTTCTGCCGTAGATTTAACACACAAACGCTGCACACTCGACCACAGGAAAGTCACCGTTCAATGAAACAAGTAGAAGGAGACTTAGAAACACCGTCAATACAATGCTTAACCATATACTGACACCATAAAATCCTCTCCTATCTTAAGTGTTCATTCATTCGTTACTACATCAATATACCATAAGTTGAGGTTCTCCGGTTCTCGTTACCTTATCGTTGATTTCGTAGTCCAGAACGGCGGCCACTGTGATGATGCCGGAGCGACGGTCGATGGTGAAGAGGCCATCGTTGTTCCCCCCCGTGATGCTGTACCTCACCTCCACACCTGGGGCAGAGAGAGGGTAATGAAGGTGTCAGTATTTATGGGGGAAAGATGCAAAGGTAGTTAACAAAAGAATAGTATAGCAAAGGGGGGAGAGCAGTTAACATGGGTGAAAGGGCGAGAAAAAGGGGAAAGTTTGTGAGGGTTGGGGGGTAATTATAGGGGGGGTGATGTAGGAAATTGTGGGGGGGGATGATGTAGGATAATTTATATGGGGGTATGTAGGAGTAATTGATAGGGGGATGATGTAGGAGTAATTGAAAATTGGGGGAAGATGTAGGAGAGAGGGGGGAGAGTGGAGTAATTATTGGGGGAGGGGTGTAGGAGTAAAGATTGGGGGATGATGTAGGAGTAATTGATATGGGGGATGATGTAGGAGTAATTGATATGGGGGATGATGTAGGAGATGTATAGGGTATATGTAGAAGAGATCTGAGGATAGGAAAGGTCTGGTTTGCTGAATAAAAATAACGAACTGGAACAATGATTCATTTACAGAATTGTACGGGGCAGTATATGTTTGTTTATCTATTCACAAGATTTCAAGGTTTAGGTTTAAGTTATTCGTTGGTTAATATCAGGAAAATAGAAAGTTGAAAAAAAGTTTAATAGAAAGTTAATGGTGAAAGTGGGTTAGGACTGTTTTCCAAGGACTGAATATTAATCTATTTACTAAATTGTCCAGTGCAGTATATGTTTGTTTATATTTACACAAGATTTCAAGGTTTAGGTTTGAGTTATTCGGTGGTTGATATCAGGAAAATAGAAAGTGAGGGTAGGTTAGACTTGTTTTCCCTAATGCAACACTAGTTAATAAATAGAAATGACGAACTGTAACATTGATTTATTTACTGAATTGTACGGGGAAGTATACGTTTGTTTATATTGACACAAGATTTTGAAGTTTAGGCATGAGTGATTCGGTGGTTAATGTTTGTAAATAGAAAGTTGAAAGAAAGTTGAATAGATAGTTAATAGTTAAAGAAAGTCAGGACTGTTTTTCCCAATGCAACTCTGATTTTTGATATTTTATTTTGTAGTCTCTGATTTAAAGTTGAATGAATGTTGAATAGAAAATTGATAGTAAAGAAGGTCAGGCCTGTTTTCCCCAATGCAACTCTGATTTTCGATACTATATTCTGCACTCTGATTTATGTGGCAAAGCTGCATGGAGTTTAATCGTGAGTGAACTCCAAAATCACTGAACAAACCTCCCTGAATTGGTGTTCCGTTAAAATGCAAGATTAATTATTTATCTATACACGCAAAATTATCACCCATGAATATTTATGACCTCAACAAATGGAAAAATATTTTTGTATTGCTTTTGACCTCAGCGGAATATGTAAACTTTTTGCAACCATTCCAGTAAATTGCGCTTGCCTGCTCTGCTGTTTTTAAATGTAATAAGTTCGCTGGAAGATAAATGAAATTGCTATCTATCAATACTATACTTTGGTGTGTTAGGCATTGCTTCCTAGTAATGTTAAGATATAAAGATGGGAGTCTTATGTATGCCTAAATTACCTTATGACACATTGGTCGCTATGTTCATCCTCCTTATAATCACTAGGGGGGGGGGGGGGGCCCAAACGATAATGGGGGGGGGACTTATATATTCATAGCGTATTACAAGGCCAGTTTGATCGTCCTAGTGTTTAGGTATACGAATAATCCCATTTATGTATGCCTTATGACACATTGGTTGCTATGTTTATCTTTCCTTATGATCACTAGGCGGGGCAGATACTATTATGGGGGCGAATATATCATAGTGAACATAAGGCCCGTTTTATTTCCCAGTGTTTTGGGATACGAATAATCCCCTGTTTAAATAGACTTATGACACATTGGTCCTAGTTTTTCTTTACCCCTTTATCAGATGGGGGGGATAGGTAATTTATGGAGGCAAATTTTTCATAGCGAAACAAGGCCAATTTTATGTCCTAGTGTTTTGTTATACGAAAATCCATCCCCTTCTGCGGCCCCCCCCCCTACAGGATAAGACAGGGCAGCGTTCAAACCGGGCCATTACTATTTTGTATCATGTTTTTTTTGGTGTCATTTTTTCCTGTGAAATTTTTTTGGTGCCCTTTTCTTCATGTCATTTTTTTGGTGTTTTTTTTGGGTCATTTTTTTGGTGCATTTTTCTGGTATAATTTATTCTGGTGTCATTTATTGGTGTCATTTTTTCTGGTGTCATTTTTTCTGGGTGTCATTTTTCTGGTGCCATTTTTTCTGGTGTCATTTTTTCCTGTGCATTTTTCTGGTGAATTTTTAGGTGTCATTTTTTCTGGTGTCATTTTTTCTAGGTGTCATTTTTTTGGTATAATTTTTCTGGCCATTTTTTTGGTAAATTTTTCTGGTGTCTTTTTTGGTGTCATTTTTCTGTCGGGCTTTTTTCAGTTCCTCATTCATTATTCAAGAGCTCAATGAATAAGAGGTTTTGATGCTGCTAAAGAGGAAAGATAGGATATGCATATTCCAGAGATAGGTGCCATGCAGAACCATACAATATCGAAAAAGTCAGATGGTTGCTGGCCTGAAAGAATAAAGGTAATCTATCCTATAGGTTTACTTCTCTATTCTTTGTGGCCACTCTCGTTCACTCTATAGTGCGATTGATTTCCTTTTTTTTCAATTTCTTTTATTAATTTGTTAATGGTATTGACTTTGTCAATTGGAAGTGTTTTGTCGGTTAGTCTAGCTATCTCTCGTCTTTTTTTTTGTTGCTCTCTACTACACAACACACACACCCCAAACACACACACAACACACACACACACACACAACACACCAACACAAACACAGACACACAACACACACAACACACACAACCAACACACACAAACACACACAACAAACACCCCCCAAACACACACAAACACACACACACACACACAAAACACACACACCACCGCGATGGTCAAGTGGATAGTGCTCTCCCCTAAATTGGGAGCCGGTTCGAACTTCTCACTGCTTCGGGAATTATTAACTGACAAATTGGGCGGTTACTGTCCCCTTGAGCAAAGGGTGGGGGGTGGGTTTGTGTGAGGGGCAGCTTTGCCAAAGAAAATGCGGTATTAAGAGCTCCAAGCTCGGTCTGGAGAGTAAATGGCGATTCGAGTCCGGCTCGAGTAGAGAAGAAGGGTGAATCAACCACACACACACACAACACACAGAGGGAGGGGAGAGAGGAGGAGAGTTTTTGGAGACGAGGGGGAGAGGGGAAGGGGAGAGGGAAGTAGAGGATGAGATGGAGAGGAGGAGGAGAGAGGAGGGAGGCCGGAGGAGGGGAGGGGGTTTATGGGAGGGGTGGGAGAGGGGCCGGGTTTCGAAGAGGGGGGAAACCCGTTGGGGTGGAGAGATTGGGAGGGGATTGGGAGAGGCGGGGGGAGAGGGGGGGGGGAAACGAGGGAGAGGGAGGAGGAGGGGCAGGGGAAGAAGGAAGAGGAAAGGAGAAAAGAAAGAGAAGGTTAAAGGGAAAGAAGGAAAGGGGAAGGGGAGGGGCCCCTTCACCACAAAAAAATAAAACCCAAAACCCAAAACCACCAAAACAAAACCAAACCAACCAACAACCACCCCCAAAAAACCAAAAACAAAAAAACAACAAACAACCAAACCACCAAACTAACAACCAAAAAACCCCCAAACACCCCGGTTAAATTTGGTTTTCTGCATAATTTTGGGGGGGTTCGAATAACTACTGTTGGGATTTTAAAATAAAATTTCGTTCTTCCCTTGAAAATTGTGGTTTTTTTTTGTGGGTCAGTCTTTCCAAAAAAAACAAAAGCCAATCGGCCCCAGTACAATGGATAACCCCCCCTCAACAGGACCAGCACGACTCACACACACACAGAACACACAACAGCGAACTGGCCTGACACGACACGAAGCGGATGCGAAAGCTACACGGAGAGCAAGAGAAGGGCAAGGAGGAGAACATCGGCGAGATTGGACAGGGATAGTGCTCTGGCTAGACATTCTGTGGTAGCGGGTTCGGATCACTCGATGTGGTCGAGGAAGTATTAACTGAGGATTGCGGGAGTTTACTGTGACGGTAGATGAGGTGAGAAGGGCATGGGGGATGGTGTGGAGTGCTGGAGGATCATTTGATCACAAGGAAGAGACAGAGAAAGAGGTGCGAGACATGAAGAGGAGATCGAGAAGGCTCGGTCCAGTGGAGACGTAAAAGAAGCAGAGGATGATGGGCCGAGAGATGAAGTAGACAGGATACAGATTGGGTTGAGGATACCGAAGACGGGATGAGCACAAACGAAGGGAATGACGAGAGATGAGAGAGAGAGGAGGAAGAGGAGAGATGATGATAGAGACGAGAGAGACGAGGAGAGGAGAGGAGAGAGCGTGGAGAGACCGAGAGGAGATGAGAGAGAGGTAGACGCAAGGAGAGAGCGGACGCATACGGAGATCGAGAGTACGAGAGAGAGAGAGAGTCGAAGGAGGAGAGTGAGACTGAGAGAGAGAGAGAGAAGAGAGAGAGAGAGAGATGAGAGAGAGAGAGAGAGGGAAGAGAGGAGAGAGATAACAAGCACAAGAAATAAATGGTGACAGTAGATAAAAATGTAAACAGGTAGTGTCACGTAGAGAGGAATATGTTGATGGAGGTGGAGTTAGGAAATCTTGTTCTTAATACATCATGGAGAAAACAAATTCTATAAATCTTTTTTCATTCTCTCTCTCTCTCTCTCTCTCTCCTTCCCCTCTCTCTCTTCTCTCTACTCCTCATCTCATCTCTCTCTTCTCTTCTCTCTTCTCTTCTCTGCCTCTCTCTTCTCCTCTCTCTGCTCTCTCTTCTCTCTCTCCTCTCTCTCTCTCTTCTCTCTCTCTCTCTCTCTCCTCCTCTTTCCTACTTCTCCTCTCTCTTCTACTCTTTTCTCTCTCTCTCATCTCTCCTCTCTCTCTCTCTCCTCTCTCTCTCTCTCTCTTCTCTCTTCTCTCTCTCTCTCTCTCTCTCTCTCTTCCTCTCCTCTCTCTCTCCTCCTCTCTCTCTATCTCTTCTGTCTCTCTCTCTCTCTCTATCTCTTTCTGTCTCTCTCTCATTTGTTCCTACTTTCACCTGTTATTCTGTCCCACTCGTGTGTTGGTGGCAGACAGACGTGGTTTAATCGGTCACACTTAAACAAAGGGTCTCATTGCTTCCTACTTAGGCGAATTGATAGCGTAGTGCCATGACTTGTTTTTTAGTTTTCGTATTTTATGTTTCGCACTGAGAAGAAAAGGAAGAAGAGGAAGAGGAAGAAGAAGAAGAGGGGGGGGGGGAAGAGAGTCCTATAACAGTTGTTTTTGTAGTGTGGGAAACATCACTTAGGTTTTTTCTTCTCTCTTTAACCCCTTGAGGCCCAGAACATAATTTCCATTGTAATTTGGCTACCATTAGACGATTTTTAGTGAATATAAGCAATATTTTATAGCTATGACCTGTTTAGTATCCTTGTCCACTAGTTAATTTGATATATTAAGCTACTTTTCGTTTTTTTATGGTTCGACAACAGACGATTTTATATAGCAAAGGAAAGATCTGGGTGTGAAGGGGTTAATTACTGTGTGTGTATGTATGTATATGTCTTTCATTAGATCAGCTAGTCGGTGAGTGTAAGTATATATGTATATATGCATGTATGTATGTATTTTGTCTCCCAGCAGGCATGTATCTTTTCTAGTACTACCCTTGACTTCTCTTTTGTTTCTCCTTCCTGGTGGTCTTATATCCTCCCTCACTTCCTGTTCACCCTTACTCTCTTCCCCTCCTCACAGACAACACACCTTCTCCTTTCTCTCTCCTTCCTTCCTCCTCTCCTTCTCCATTCTCTCTCCTTCCTTCCTCCTCTCCTTGGCTTTCCTCCTTTTCCTGCTGCTTTTCCTCTTCCTCCCTCTCCTCTATCGACCTTTGTCTCCATATACTTTCCTCTTCATGTCTTTCCTTTCCTGTTTGCTCTATTCTTCTTCCTTCCCTTCCCTTCCCTTCCCTTCCCTTCCCTTCCCTCCTCCTCCTCCTCCTCCTCCTCCTCCTCCTCCTCCTCCTCCTCCTCCTCCTCCTCCTCCTCCTCCTCCTCCTCCTCCTCCTCCTCCTCCTCCTCCTCCTCCTCCTCCTCCTCCTCCACCAATCATTGGCAGAAAGCGCCGAGCGTATAAAGTTTACAAACGATCAAATGCAGAATGCGATTCTAGAGAATACAATGACGTCAAACGTCGCTGCAAAGGACTAATTAAGTCTAAAAAGCGCGAGTATGAAGAAAAAATTGCAAAGGAATCCAAAAAAAACCCGAAAAGGTTCTTTCAATACGTTCGAAGTAAGAAAAACGTCAAAACAAGTATTGGGCCACTGAAAGATAATAATAATATCTTGGTAAATGATAATAAGAGTATGGCGTTCGTACTCAATGAATACCTTAATGCGGTATTTATTAAAGAAGACGAAACTCCATTACCAGAACCAGTAAACATGTATGCGGGACTCGAAAGGGATAGACTGGTAATAGGAGAGATAACAGTAGACTAAATATCAAAGTATTTGCTGAAACTTGACCCAGCAAAATCCGTGGGGGTGGACGAAATCTCGCCGCGACTACTTCGCGAATGTTCCAGTCAACTTTCGCTCCCATTAAAGATTATTTTCAATAAATCGCTAGGTGACAAAAATGTTCCTAGTATGTGGAAATTAGCTAATGTTACACCGATATTCAAGCAAGGGAGTAAGAGCCTCGCAAGTAATTATCACCCAATTAGTCTAACGTCCGTGATTGTTAAACTATTTGAGAAAATATTGCGGGATAAAATAGTGTCTTTTCTCGATGAAAATAACTCAATACTGAACTCCCAGCATGGATTTCGAAATAAGAGATCCTGCTTAACAAACCTACTGGATTTTTTTAATGTCATTTATTCAAACTTGGACGCTAAAATTCCCTCGGATGTAATATACCTTGATTTTCAGAAAGCCTTCGATACAGTTCCCCATAAGCGACTGTTGACCAAGCTAAGGGCACATGGCTTAGGAGAGCAATTATGTTCATGGATTGGCGATTGGCTTTCAAATCGTAAACAACGGGTAGCAATAAATGGCGAAGCATCTGATTGGTTAGATGTTACTAGTGGGGTGCCTCAGGGCTCGGTCTTGGGTCCTACGCTTTTTCTGATATATATCAACGATCTGGACTGCGGACTTGTATCTAAAATATCGAAATTTGCAGATGACACCAAATTAGGCGGTAAAGCATATACTAGAGAAAACTGCGAACTCATACAAAGTGATCTCGACAAACTATCAGATTGGAGTGATAAATGGCTATTAAAATTCAATTCCGATAAATGTAAAGTAATGCATATAGGCAACGATAACCTCAAATATAACATCAAATGCAAAATAAATCGTTAACTGAAGTACAGCAGGAAAAGGATTTAGGTGTCATCATCAGTAATGATCTTAAAACCAGTCCGACCATTGCCTAGCTGCCAGTAAAAAGGCAAATATGATGTTGGGCTTTATTAAACGTAACTTTGAACATAAAACTCTGAAAGTAATGACACAATTATATACGTCCTTGGTTAGGCCGCACTTGGAATATGCCGTTCAATTCTGGTCGCCCTGTTTCGTAAAAGATCAAGCCAAATTGGAATCAGTGCAAAGAAGAGCAACCAAACAAATTCCATCTCTGCGAAATTCATCTTATGAAGAGAGACTGCGGAAACTTAATATATTTTCCTTTAAGGATCGTAGAATCCGTGGGGACTTGATAGAAACCTTTAAGATCCTGAAAGGTTTTGATGTCATTAATCAAGAGAACCTATTCGAGCTTTCAACTAAGTGACATCAAGAAATAATGGTTTAAAACTAAACGGTCAACGTTGCATCACCGATCTCCGTAAAAATTATTTCAATGTTAGAGTCGTTGATCGATGGAACAAGTTACCAGCAAATGTTGTCGGAGCCAGCACAATAACTACATTAAAAAACAGACTTGACGCGCACTGTAAAGTAA
>JACEEZ010012726.1:15000-17500 GCA_016584305.1 Chionoecetes opilio
GAGAGAAGAGAGAGAGAGAGAGAGAGAGAGAGAGAGAGAGAGAGAGAGAGAGAGAGAGAGAGAGAGAGAAGAGAGAGAGAGAGAGAGAGAGAGAGAGAGAGAGAGGAGAGAGAGAGAGAGAGAGGAGGAGAGAGAGAGAGAGAGAGAGAGAGAGAGAGAGAGAGAGAGAGAGAGAGAGAGAGAGAGAGAGAGAGAGAGAGAGAGAGAGAGAGAGAGAGAGAGAGAGAGAGAGAGAGAGAGAGAGAGGAGAGAGAGAGAGAGAGAGAGAGAGAGAGAGAGAGAGAGAGAGAGAGAATCGTAATTTCGTGTATCTTTTGCTCTACAAACACTGAAATAAGCTGTGACATTTTCAACCTTGCCGTCAGTGTTGAGGTCAAAATGTTGACATAATTTTCAACACTTTTATTTCAGATTGAGTTTAATGGTACTGAAAACAGCTTTCGGAATAATCACATACTTTATACGCATCAGGGAAGCTTTTTTTTTTTTTAAATAACTTAATAACACAGAGGTAAATACACAAGGTCACTTAATATAGTCTATATTTTTTTTAAAGGCAAAAAATCCTGAACCCTTGCTGCTTACTGGATTATATTTGATGCCAGGAGAAGGGAATACTACAGTTCTTCTTAATTTCACTTGTATTCTATCATAGTTAACCATATTATCAGGTAAACATAGGCATAGTATGGGGAGGCGGTGGCCGAGTGGTTAGCGTCTTGGAGTGCTGAACTCAATGTCCCGAGTTCGAATCCTGCTGGGGGCAACTCTTTCAAGAGCCTGGTAAGGGTGCAGAAGGTCCCGAGTTCAATTCTCATCAAGTAGCAACTATCAAAGCCATTGTCGAGTGGCCGAAGCAACCCACATGCAGCACAGAGTACCATATACAGAGTAAACCCACTTCGCATACGAACAGAAAAATCTGGCAACTCCGGTCAAATAGTGACGTCGCTGGAACGCTCTTTCTCTCTCTCTCTCGAAGCAGCCTTGAGGAGAGAGCGTTCCGTCGACGTCACTATTTGACCGGAGTTGCCAGATTTTTCTGTTCGTATACGAAGTGGGTTTACTTGGTATTTTGGTACTTTGATGCAGCATATACCTGTCTGCCGATTGCGAGTGTGACGGTGGACTCTAGGGGCTGCATGCGCTTTAACTGAAGATCTAAACATCACAGAAAATGGAATCTTCATCTGAGACCACAGGTGTCACTATAAAAATCCAACCTGCGCCACCATCGGGCGAGATTGACATCGAAAAAAAAAAAAATGAATAATAATTTTAAGCACGGGACCTTAAGATAGAATGGAATTTTTGCCTCGTTGAATAAAATAGACTATACCTGTGGTGAGGCAAGAATAACACCACCTGTATGGCATCCCAGGTACAATTACTGCTCATTAGTAAGCTACGCCGTGAGGAAATTATGTAAAAATTAAGATAAAATGCATGTGGATGGCGGCAGATGGCTTTTTTAAACATTAGTATAAGTACTCGTTAATTAAATTTTGTTGTACCACTGAAATACTAGATGAAAGTCATCAGTAATAAGTATACAGCAAGGTTTTTTGGGGTATTTAATTTCTCATTGTATTATGAAATTTGACCTACATATAACGCAACAGTAACAACAGACCATAACAGTAGTATTAATATTAACAGTAATACTATTTAGTGTATTGTTGCTCACATTGTTATGTAGTATACGATCGTGTTATCATCGGGATGTTTATATCAAATTATACTGCTTGCTACTGGGAGGATGAAGTAATATATACAGGCAAGATTCAACATATGTGTTAATCAGTTTTGTATGTACGCCTATCTGAAGTCCTCTTGCTTCTAACGAGCAACTCAATATCGTTAGAGTCATCGTGATTACCCTAGTCAGTTGTAGAGTGGTTTTACGGTACTCAGAAAAAATGACACCAGAAAACAATTGGCACAGGAAAAATGACACAGGCAAAAAATGACACCAGAAAAAATGACACCAGAAAAAATGACACCAGAAAAAATGACAGCAGAAAAAATGGCACCAGAAAAAATGACACCAGAAAAAATGACACCAGAAAAAATGACACCAGAAAAAATGACACCAGAAAAAATGACACCAGAAAAAATGGCACAGGAAAAAATGACACCAGAAAAAATGACACCAGAAAAAATGACACCAGAAAAAATGGCACAGGAAAAAATGACACCAGAAAAAATTGGCATAGGAAAAAATGACACCAGAAAAAATGACACCAGAAAAAATGGCACAGGAAAAAATGACACCAGAAAAAATGGCACAGGAAAAAATGACACCAGAAAAAATTATACCAGAAAAAATGACACCAGAAAAAATGACACCAAAAAAATGACACCAGAAAAAATGACACCAGAATAAATGACACCAGAAAAAATGACACCAGAAATAATGACACCAGAAAAAATGACACCAGAAATAATGACACCATAAAAAATGACACCAGAAAAAATGACACCAGCAAAAATGACACCA
>JACEEZ010012726.1:22500-37500 GCA_016584305.1 Chionoecetes opilio
AGAGAGGAGAGAGAGAGAGAGAGAGAGAGAGAGAGAGAAGAGAGAGAGAGAGAGAGAGAGAGAGAGAGAGAGAGAGAGAGAGAGAGAGAGAGAGAGAGAGAGAGAGAGAGAGGAGAGAGAGAGAGAGAGAGAGAGAGAGAGAGAGAGAGAGACTGTGTGTATGTGTGGTGTGTGTGTGTGTGTGTGTGTGTGTGTGTGTGTGTGTGTGTGTGTGTGATGTGTGTGTGTGTGTGGTGGTGTGTTGGGTGTGTGTGTGTGTGGTGTGTAGTGTGTGTTGTGTGTGTGTGTGTGTGTGTGTTGTGTGGTGTGTGTGTGTGCGTGTGTGTGTGTGCGTGTGTGTGTGTGGTGTGTGTGTGTGTGTGTGTGTGTGTGGTGTGTGTGTTGTGTGTGTGTGTGTGTGTTGTGTGTGGTGGTGTGTGTGTGTGTGTGTGGTGTGTGTGTGTGTGTGTGGTGTGTGTGTGTGTGTGTGTGTGTGTGTGTGTGTGTGGTGTGTGTGTGTGTGTGTGTGTGTGTGTGTGTGTGGTGTGTGTGTGTCGTGGTGTGTGTGGTGTGTGTGTGTGTGTGTGTGTGTGTGTGTGGTTGGTGTTGGTGTGTTGTGTGTGTGTGTGTGTGTGTGTGTGTGTGTGTGTGTGTGTGGTAATATAAATAAATAAAGAGACAAGAAAGACAAGATTGATGCCACAGACGAGAACATCAACAAGACATATAATTCCTTGACTTATTCAGACAAAACACACGCCCTACTATGTGACCTTTCTGGCAAACTATTTTCACCTGGTTCCAAAGATGTCACCTGTTGTATTTTCTCCCCAAAATTTACTCGGAAGATTGTATGAACATCGACATTATCAGCTGCATTATTTTGGTGGTGTCCTTATCCAAATACATAAGATAGGGTAATCGAGTGGGTAATCTTGATAGATAGATATACTTAGGTTAGGTTAGGTTAGGTTAGGTTAGGTTAGGTTAGGTTAGGTTGGGTTAGGTTCTCTCTATAATCGAGACAGGGTTAGGTTAGGTTAGGTTAGGTTAGTTTAGGTTAGGTTAGGTTCTCTCTATAATCGAGACAGGGTTAGGTTAGGTTAGGTTAGGCTAGGTTAGGTTAGGTTAGGTTAGGTTAGGTTCTCTATAATCGAGACAGGGTTAGGTTAGGTTAGGCTAGGTTAGGTTAGGTTAGGTTAGGTTCTCTCTAATCGAGACAGGGTAATCGTGTGAACCGGGCCTAAGGTAACCAACTTTACAGGTCATTTTCTCAGCAGTGTATTGGGATATTTAAAATCTCTTAACATCACATGAAAATACAACCATTTCTTTATATACTGACCATATATGACATTCTTCATGTTATTTGTAGGACGGGTACAGTCTCGAGAAGGAAAATTACCATTAATTTTTGCGTACCTATTGGTTACCTCACTCTATGTTTATGGATTTCAGTGTGACGCAGGTTCATAATTAATGGATGGGTGAAGGAAAAAAACTGATGATATTAAGTCAATCCGTATTACTTTGTCTGTCTTTGTTGGTATTTCGTATTTTGTCAATAAACACTATGAGGCAAAACAAGATAGTAGGTATAAAAGAAGTGCATTTTCTCATAAGGATGTTTGCTACATGTAACTTTTTGAAGGAGGGGATGTTTCAATCAAAAGTTTATTTCTCTTTATTTGCTCTTTTTTCTAATTAAGCTTTTTTTTTTTCTTCATAACTTTTTATGTTTTTAAATGGAAATGTTATCAATACAAGGAAAACTAGGGGGGGCACTCAGTAGAGCGCATACCTCCGCCCAAATATTTCATCAATTGGTTGCCATGGCAACAGTTGTGATTTGATTTCATCCAAAATTAAATCAGTTCTTCCTTATACCAAATAGACTTGGTATACCAAGTTTGGTCCAAATATATTCGTAACTTTTCGAGAAATCCTGTACACTAACAAACAAACAAACAAACAAAAAAACAAACAAACAAGCAAACAGACAGATCGGGGTGAAAACATAACCTCCCTCCAACTTCGTTGGCGGAGGTAACAATAAGTCCTTTTGTTGATCTGTAAAGTGATATGGAGCACAAATAAATATCATTTATAATTTTGCCTGAACGATAAACATATATAGAGATTTTTTTTTTTAATATCAGCTTCAAGAGATATAATTCACGTGTCCTCAATGCTTTGCCACTAATATCTTTTTATTAGAATAAGTCCTAATCTTAAAGATAAGATAAGATTTTCATCCTATCTAGACACTTTGCAAGTACCAACTACAAGGTTATTGACTATACAAAGCGCCGCCACGTCAGCACGAACTAGGCAGACTCGAACCGCTGACCGAATGCACAGGGACGCTGCACATTGCGGGCTCACGTCTCTACCAACCTTGCCACCCTGACGGGCTAATCTTAAAGAATGAGTGTAAACCACCATTATAATAGTAGCTCATAATTATGGTACTCCTGCTGTTCCAAAGAAGAAATAAATGACCTCCTTACCTTCCCTTGTCTCCTTTCTGAGCCACGCCCCTTGCCAAGATTTTAAAGATTTTTTTCTTTGTCCTATATCCTGCATTGCCACTTCCTTTGTCCTATATCCTGCATGGCCACTTCCTTTGTCCTATATCCTGCATTGCCACTTCCTTTGTCCTATATCCTGCATGGCCACTTCCTTTGTCCTATATCCTGCATTGCCACTTCCTTTGTCCTATATCCTGCATGGCCACTTCCTTTGTCCTATATCCTGCATTGCCACTTCCTTTGTCCTATATCCTGCATGGCCACTTCCTTGACCTATATCCTGCATTGCCACTTCCTTTGTCCTATATCCTGCATTGCCACTTCCTTTGTCCTATATCCTGCATGGCCACTTCCTTTGTCCTATATCCTGCATTGCCACTTCCTTTGTCCTATATCCTGCATGGCCACTTCCTTTGACCTATATCCTGCATTGCCACTTCCTTTGTCCTATATCCTGCATTGCCACTTCCTTTGTCCTATATCCTGCATTGCCACTTCCTTGTCCTATATCCTGCATGGCCACTTCCTTTGTCCTATATCCTGCATTGCCACTTCCTTTGTCCTATATCCTGCATGGCCACTTCCTTTGACCTATATCCTGCATTGCCACTTCCTTTGACCCATATCCTGCATGGCCACTTCCTTTGACCCATATCCTGCATGGCCACTTCCTTTGATCTATATCCTGCATGGCCACTTCCTTTGACCTATATCCTGCATTGCCACTTCCTTTGTCCTATATCCTGCATTGCCACTTCCTTTGTCCTATATCCTGCATTGCCACTTCCTTTGACCTTTATCCTGCATTGCCACTTCCTTTGACCTATATCCTGCATTGCCACTTCCTTTGACCTATATCCTGCATTGCCACTTCCTTTGTCCTATATCCTGCATTGCCACTTCCTTTGTCCTATATCCTGCATTGCCACTTCCTTTGACCCATATCCTGCATTGCCACTTCCTTTGACCTATATCCTGCATTGCCACTTCCTTTGACCTTTATCCTGCATTGCCACTTCCTTTGACCCATATCCTGCATTGCCACTTCCTTTGTCCTATATCCTGCATTGCCACTTCCTTTGACCCATATCCTGCATTGCCACTTCCTTTGACCTATATCCTGCATGGCCACTTCCTTTGTCCTATATCCTGCATTGCCACTTCCTTTGTCCTATATCCTGCATGGCCACTTCCTTTGACCTATATCCTGCATGGCCACTTCCTTTGACCTATATCCTGCGTTGCCACTTCCTTTGACCTATATCCTGCATTGCCACTTCCTTTGACCTTTATCCTGCATTGCCACTTCCTTTGACCCATATCCTGCATTGCCACTTCCTTTGTCCTATATCCTGCATTGCCACTTCCTTTGTCCTATATCCTGCATTGCCACTTCCTTTGTCCTATATCCTGCATTGCCACTTCCTTTGTCCTATATCCTGCATTGCCACTTCCTTTGACCTATATCCTGCATTGCCACTTCCTTTGACCTATATCCTGCATTGCCACTTCCTTTGACCTATATCCTGCATTGCCACTTCCTTTGTCCTATATCCTGCATTGCCACTTCCTTTGACCTATATCCTGCGTTGCCACTTCCTTTGACCTATATCCTGCATTGACACTTCCTTTGACCTTTATCCTGCATTGCCACTTCCTTTGACCCATATCCTGCATTGCCACTTCCTTGTCCTATATCCTGCATTGCCACTTCCTTTGTTCTATATCCTGCATTGCCACTTCCTTTGTCCTATATCCTGCATTGCCACTTCCTTTGTCCTATATCCTGCATGGCCACTTCCTTTGACCTATATCCTGCATTGCCACTTCCTTTGTCCTATATCCTGCATTGCCACTTCCTTTGTCCTATATCCTGCATTGCCACTTCCTTTGTCCTATATCTTGCATTGCCACTTCCTTTGACCTATATCCTGCATTGCCACTTCCTTTGACCTATATCCTGCATGGCCACTTCCTTTGACCTATATCCTGCATTGCCACTTCCTTTGTCCTATATCCTGCATGGCCACTTCCTTTGACCTATATCCTGCATTGCCACTTCCTTTGACCTATATCCTGCATGGCCACTTCCTTTGACCTATATCCTGCGTTGCCACTTCCTTTGACCTTTATCCTGCATTGCCACTTCCTTTGACCTATATCCTGCATTGCCACTTCCTTTGACCTTTATCCTGCATTGCCACTTCCTTTGACCTATATCCTGCATTGCCACTTCCTTTGACCTATATCCTGCATTGCCACTTCCTTTGACCTATATCCTGCATTGCCACTTCCTTTTTCAAGTTCCAACAAATATTTTCGACCCCCATAAAAAGGAAAATGTTGAAATCTGAGAGACTTCATATTTAATTTTTTGGAAAGATGGAAAAAATTATGTTTTATGCGTATTAATGTGATGAGTTTTTTATTTTATTTCCATGGTCGCGTCAGTTCCTCACTCTTTTAATATGTTTTCATGTTCAGGGGATAGAAAATGCATGAAAATGTTGGCTTCTTTTTTCACTGTACAGCTTGGCGTGGTTGTCGTGTTTACATGATGATGATGATGATGATGATGATGATGATGATGATGATGATGATGATGATGATGATGATGATGATGATGATGATGATGATGATGATGATGATGATGACGATGACGACGACGTTACTGTATTTTTCATCAGAACCAAAAAAGAAGACAGTTCAAGAGAAAAAAAGAGAAAAGTGATGATGTAACTGTATTTTCCATCATAACAGAAAAAACGACAATTCAGAATAATAGTATGCTAATGATATGGTTCCTTTAAGTCTCCGATTGTTTATTTTTGCCATAAGAAAATCAAACCAAGAAAGAAAACAAGAAATCAAGCCTCATAAGCTGACATGTAAATTGATATTGATATACAAGTTTTATTTGACCAGAATCGTACAATCAGTCATATCTATTTCTCGTAAAAAGAATATGATAGTTACCGTGATTAAATTATGGTATATCAAATGTTCTAATACTACATTGAATGAAATTGACCAATATACTACTGTAGATAACACTATAGTCACCACCTGCACTAATGTCGCCAGCCGCCATATATTACGAATTATAGCATTACTACTGGTTTTTATGTGACACTAATGATGATACACAGTAGTTTATATCATGACTGTATAAGCTACCCTGTTTCAGCGTCGTTTTATGCTTTGTATCTGCAAGTATAAACTGTTTCAAATTTCACTACTCGTTTTTTTTTCACGCGACGACAGACAGCAGCTCATCACCTTTCGGGCGGGAGGACATAAACACTAGCTGGCGACCTTATTGTAGCCGTTACCAAGGTCGCCACTTGGTTGATATTTGGTAATTTGCTCATTTATAGCCATAATATGACACAGATGAAGACACAAAATGACACAGACTCTCCAGATGGACCTTTTTAACTTTCCTGAAATCATGGATGCAGAAATGTAAGTATGAACGCCACTAAACGTCTGTAAATCGAAAAGAAGCATTGTCCTGGCGACTTTAGTGTTATCTACGGTACAATATATGTCATTCAGTTACCAGTACATATATAAAGAAGAACAATGACGGGAATCTGAAATATATCGTTACGTCGTTACTTAGATATTTTTCGTAGTATAATCATAGGCTATCTTATCACATTATCATCCTGCATTGCTACTTCCTTTTTCAAGTTCCAAAAAATATCTTCGACACCCATAAATAGGAAAATGTTGTAATCTGAGAGAATGTTCTTTTTTCGTGGGTTTTTTTGGAAAGGTGAAAAAAGTGATGTTATATGAATATTAATGTGTTTGTTTTTTTTTTGGTTTTTTTACATCGTCGTGTCAGTGCCTCGGTTTTTTTTAATATATTTTCAAGTTAAGAGGATAGAAAATACATGGAAAATTTTGGCTTCAGCTTGGCGTAGAAGTTGTTTACATGATAATGATGATGATGATGGTGATGATGATGGTGATGATGATGACGTAACTGTATTTTTCATCAAAACCGAAAAAAAATACAATTCAAATCAAATACAATCAAATACAATAAAAAAAAAGAAGCACCCAAAAAAAGCATATGGTTAATTTTCATTTCTTATATTTGTCTTAGTTTGTTCTTTTATTTCTCTTTTTATGGTGTACTTGCGGCACAATATAATAAAAAAAAAGCCCCAACCGCTGTCATGTAGGCTACATTGGTATTAAATGTACAATTAATTTTCATTTTTGGCAGAATGGTGCAATCAGTCATACCAATATCGCATAAAAGGAATATAATAGTTACTGTGATTAAATTACATCAAATCTTCTAATATTGCAGTGTATGAAATTGACCAATATATTAAAATTCATGAAATACTTAACCCCTTGCGACCCAGAATGTAATTTTCCTTTTAATTTGGCTACCACTTGACGATTTTTAGTGAATATTAGCAGTGTTTTATAGATATGACCTGTTTAGTATCCTTGTCCACTAGCTAATTTGGTATATTAAACTGCTTTTCGTAATTTTATGGCTAACAGCAGACAGTTTTATATATGAAAGGAAGGATCTGGGCGTGAAGGGGTTAAAGAACAATGTGAAACTGAAGTATCATTCGTCACCTAAATACTTTTCGCGGTAAAATCATAGGCTATCAGTATCATATCCAATCAGTATCATAGCCAATTATCTCATAGCCAGTATCATTATATCAGTATCATATCACTGAGCCAATTGTGATTAAATGTTGAGATCAATGTTACTTGTGTTGTTGGTGGTATCAAGTTTGCTTCCTAAAAAGATAACACGACAAATTCTTTTTAACCCCTTCACGCCCAGATCTTTCCTTTGCTATAAAAAAATGGTATGTTATCTATCCGTAAAATTAGGAAAGTAACTGAATATACCAAATTAGTTAGTCGACGCGGATACTAAATAGGTTATATCTATAAAATATTACTTATAATCACTAAAAATCGTCTAATGGTAGCCAAATTACAATGGAAATTACGTTCTGGGTCTCAAAGGGTTAAGGGCAAAGACAAAAATCTGGTTGGCGTCCAAAAAAAAAAGTCCCAATCACTATAAATAAAAAATGAAATATAAAATGTATAAAAGATTAAAAAAGAATAAAAAACTAGACCGTCCCATTGACCAATATGTTGTATTTATTTCATGGAAGTTTTTAATTTCTCTGTAATCTGTCGTCCATTCATGTGCAATTTTGTAAAGCCATACTGAATTTTTTTTTTCGTTCCCATGATGCAATGTAATCCTATTGGTCGTATTAGCGGACCCAGGGATGCTACAGGACTTAAATTACATACGTACGCACACACACACACACACACACACAGCACACACAAACACGCAACACACAACACACAACACACACACACAAACACACACGCATACAGTCAAACACACACACACACGCATACAGTCACACACACACAAACACGCAACACACAACACACAACACACAACACACACACACACACACACATACAGTCACACACACACACACACGCATACAGTCACACACACACAAACACGCAACACACAACACACAACACACACACACGCATACAGTCACACACACTTTTCTTCAGTGGCAGGAAAATTTCAAACCTCAAAATACGTCTTACGTATGTCCATTGTCCAAGGCATCCAAAATACATTTCATTTCCCAGATATTGTGCAAATAATCTTATCAAACATGCCAGAGATTCTGTGTGTGTGTGTGTGTGTGTGTGTGTGTATGTGTGTGTGTGTGTGTGTGTTATTCACCCATGGTCTTGTCCACGCGAGCTGGGTGTATATATAATGTGTGTGTGTGTGTGTGTGTGTGTGTGTGTGTGTGTGTGTGTGTGTGTGTGTGTGTGTGTGTGTGTGTGTGTGTGTGTGTGTGTGTGTGTGTGTGTGTGTGTGTGTGTGTGTGTGTGTGTGTGTGTGTGTGTGTGTGTGTGTGTGTGTGTGTGTGTGTGTGTGTGTGTGTCAATTCATCAGAATCTGTGTCTATTTATCTGCACATGTATCTGTCTCTGTCTTTCTCTCTCTCTCTCTCTCTCTCTCTCCTCTCTTCCTCTCTCCTCTCTCCTCTCTCTCTCTCTCTCTCTCTCTCTCTCTCTCTCTCTCTCTCTCTCTCTCTCTCTCTCTCTCTCTCTCTCTCTCTCTCTCTCTCTCTCTCTCTCTCTTCTCTCTCTCTCTCTCCTCTCTCTCTCTCTCTCTCTCTCTCTCTCTCTCTCTCTCTCCTCTCTCTCTCTCTCTCTAAGGTATGAAAAACACCAAGGCGTGACCTGGGCCTGGGTACAAGTGAACCAGTATCAGAAAAACGCTGATTTGTGCAGTTGAGTGTAATACGATACGAGGATGTCAAACTTAATACCCGCTGAGTGATGAAAACTCGTCGTATCTTTTTTGTTATAGATGTGACAGCGAGGATTAGATTTTGAAGTGTGTGAAGAATTATTATAGAAGTAGTATAGCACGTGGCTGCGTAAATAACACACACACACACACTCACACACACTCACACACACTCACACTCACACTCACTCACTCACTCACTCACACTCACTCACACTCACTCACACTCACACAGACACAGACACAGACACATACAGTACACATACACATACACACACACACACACAGACAAAGACACACACACACACACACACACACACACACACACACACATCTATTCCAATTAGTATATTTTCTTAAAACGGGTCAAAAATCGCACACGGATCGTCAAAAAAAAAAAAAAAAAAAAAAGTAGGACAAAAAAAGGTTAATAAAAGAAAAGAAAACAAACGTGAAAATATTTAAAATGAAACGTGAAAGAAAGAAAATATTGAGGGTTTTTAAGGACAAATATTCATGATTTGCATAATAATACAGGAGGGAGGCTCATTTTGCACTTTTACCATCGTTATCGCTGGCGTTTGGCACAGCAGCGACGCGGGGAGTGGTAGAAAACGGGAGAAAAAGTGTCAACAGTACCGAAGCTTTTTGGTGTTTCGTTAAGTTCCCTCCCTCCCTCCCTCCCGACCAGTGGCGGCTCGTGGCATAGGGCTGCGGAGCTGCAGCACCCCCAGACACTCACTGCCAGGTGTATGATGCCTTTAGAGACACAGCAGAATTGATACACTACTAACAAATATATCATGATAAAAAGTCATTATAGGTTATTTTCAATACTTTACTAAGTGAATTTTCATTAAAACCAGACCTAAATGTAAGTTACTCTCATATTTGTTGTACGATTCATGTCTGTGCTGCCGCCGCGCCCCTTATGAACGCCAAGAGCTGCAGCCGTGCAGCTTTTAGTCTCGTCCCCCAGCTTTTAGTCTCGTCCCCAGCCAGTGCGTGTAGACGGTGTGCATAGTGACGGCGGGCGGCGGCGGCGGCAAAATCAAGCGATACTGACTTTATTTTCAAGTAATACTGTAATTCTACCATCACCACCTCAGCCATCCCTCTACTGCCAACACTACAACCCCCACCATCCCTTCTACCACCACCACTACTACCATGCCCTGAAATCCGTGAACATCAACTACAACTCATACCTGTGATAGGTAAAATTGATGTATCCTACTGTTGTGTGAAGCTGCAGTCCCCCCTTTTATTTTATCACGAGCCGCCACTGCTCCCGACTATGGATGAGCCGTACCCGAGGTCACAGGAGGCTTAGTACTTAGCGGCTCCTCTTACCGTGGCCAAAGAGAGAGAGAGAGAGAGAGAGAGAGAGAGAGAGAGAGAGAGAGAGAGACATATTCCTTCGACGTACCAAATAAACTCACTCTGGTTGATTATTTATAGCTTAAATAATGACTTATGTTATTGTGTGTAGCCTATACGGTATTGTGTGATTACGCAATATAGCGCTAAATAACTTACATTGTATCGTATTATATGGTATAGAGGTGTATAGTATAGTATTATCTCGTATAGTGATGTCTGGTAGCCTTGATGATTAGTAGTGTTGAGGCTGTGTAGGTGGCGCCACGGTAACCATCACGTGATGAGATGAAGTTAGTCCAAGGAAGATAAAGAGGGTATCTCTTTATTTTCCTTGAGATTAGTCGTCTGCTAGCCTCTGTGTTTGCTGGTTGTGCACTGTGGCTGCGGGTTTTAATTCCGGTGTTATTTGTCCTTTGTGGGAAATAAAGAACATTAGTGTGCGTGCGTGTGTGTGTTTGTGTGTGTGTGTAATCGCCTGTATTTGTCAGTGAAAATCCCCTGGGAACAAGTGGGACCGGTAATCGAACCCCCGAACCACAAAATGACGCGCGGCGCTCTGAACCACCGAGCCACTTAAGAGTGTGTGTGTGTGTGTGTGTGTGTGTGTGTGTGTTAAGTAGAAAATATATAAAACGAAAGAAAATTGAAGCAGGATACTGAAATTGGAAGCAGTGTCATATTTCCCAAGGAGAAAATTAAGCGGTAAGTTATAACAATTTTATTATAGTATAGTAGGAAGTGTGGGCTAAAAATACATATAAAAAAAGTCTGGAGCAGAACCATGGTAAAAAAAAAAACTAAACTAAACGGATATTCAAGTACTATTGGCGTGTGTGTACAGCTTAAACTAGGTCTGTGTATCTTGCTTCACCTCCTCCCGCTGCTAACTACTTTGTGTGTGTGTGTGTGTGTGTGTGATATAATTCTATTGTTTATATATTATTTTTTCCAGCCATTATCGAATATCATTTAAGATTTTCGTACAGTGTATAATGTGTTTGCGTGTATGTGCTTCTTAGTGTGTGTGTGTGTGTGTGTGTGTGTGTGTGTGTGTGTGTGTGTGTGTGTGTGTGTGTGTGTTTAATCTCCAAAAAATATAAATTACTACCATCATCATATACCACAAAAGGGAATAACATAATACATACACCATTTAAACCTGTCCCATCCTCTTTAAAGACTAATTATACATCTACATTCATGGCACATACAACACAAATCAAGTCGTACACAGAAATAATAAATAGCCTACAGGCGCTATAGGCTCCAACGTAAAAAAAAAAAAAAAAAAAAAAAAAAAACAAAAACAGACAGAACAGGCGCAGAACATCACAAATACTCTTATCCCTCGAATCAGCAGACGGCAACACACTTAACAACTAACTTACATATCCTTCGCAACTTCTATCATCACGATGCAAATACTTACTGCGGTTGCCATTGCGACGGACAAACACTCAGTGGAAGTTCTGCAGTTCAGGCAAGTTCGTGCATATTCGAGTCTATAGCTGCGTATCTCGTTGTCTGAGTGTAGGAGGGGAAGGTGGGGAGGGAGGGGGGGAGGGGGTAGTAAGGTAGGTAGGTTTGTGTGGTAAGGAGGTAGTGTGGGGGGAGGGAAGGGGAGGTGTGTGTGGGGTTAGGAGGTAGTGTTGGGGGGGAAGAGAGGGTAGTAAGGTGTGTGAGGTGTGGGGTAAGGAGGTAGTGTGGGGGAGGGGGGAGGTAGTAAAAGGAGGTTCCCTAATGCCATATCCTCCCTTGTTTTGGCTTGTATATAAGTGCGGTATTTGTAATCTGTCGTTGTATATTTGTATTGTAATCTGTCATTGTTATAGTAATTTCTGATGTAGAATAAGTGTCAAGGCTGGGATTTTGATATGAACGATGTAACAAGCGAGGTGTCGTTAGCGTGATTCAATACAGTTTGTGAAGTGAATCTCCCAAGTGTAATAAAGTAGGTTAGGGTTATTTCGATTTCTACAATGTTAGTTAGTGGGATAGTAAAACTCGTATTGACAGGAGTAACTTGATAGCTACTTTATCCTTATCGGTCATTCACTGTCTTCTTTACTGTAGACGCGTGTAAGCTTGTATAGAAGATCAGTCTCGCAGCTAGTTTTCGGAGCATGGTACCGAAGCTGTGCTCGAACACTGATCGTGTAGACATGAATACTGAGCCACCTACCCTTCCTATGTGCACACTGGATATTGTCAAGAAAATAAACACATTAAGCAGTTAATATAGAAAAGAACTGAAAATTATAACTGCATCGGAGAAGTCGGATGGTAATGCAGACGACGTATATGTAGCAAAGCTGGGGTGCTTTGACGAGCTCGGGTTCCTGGATGACCGAGAAACGCGAAGGGAAGCCACGTCAATCATGGATCCTGTGGTGGTGGCGAGTGTCCGTGTCCTTCTGTTTTTCACGTCATCACCGTAGTCATAACTGTTGGCACCCACCCACGATTATGGAGTGTGATATTCAAAGAGTTCACCTTTCAACGACGGTGTGCCAGTTACGTGTAAACACCTTGTCTGCTAAACGATGTACTCACTACCATGCTCAGACCCCACACCTCCACACTGATCCCAAGCGTGCTCCAACACCATAATAATTGGACACTGATCATGTATGCGAGTGGTGGGGATGGCAAGCAGGCAGCACCGGCTCACAGCGACTGCCGTGTTGGGGGACTGGCCTGGTCCGCGCCTGGTGTTTCGATACCTGGTTTATAGTTCCCAGGCTTCACGCGACTGGGGTTGCAGTGGAGGAATAAGTAGATTAATTTATTCCAGCGTGCGGCAGTGTATGAAGAGATGAAAATAAGTTACTTGGTGGTGAATTCAACCATTTTTTAGAAGAGGAACGAAGAGCTAATGTATTCGTATCGTGTTCTTTCACAACTTCTGCTGCCGTTGTCGCTGCCGCTGCTGTTGTCGCTGCTGCTACCACTGCTGCAGCTGCTTGCTAAAGCCTCAGTGCTGCAGGGACAACGCGTCTAATTCAATAAAGTTTAACTGATACGGATGTGTCTCGTGGCGGTGTGGCTGCAGTGGTGGGGGTGAAGGTGGGGGTGGTAGTGGGGGTGGAGGTGGAGGTGGTAGTAGGGGTGGAGGAGGTGTGGGTGGTGGAGGTGGTAGTGGTGGTGATGGCGGAGGGGATGGTGATGGTGATGGTGGAGATGGTGGTGGTGGTGATGGTGGTGGTGGTGGTGGGGTGATGGCGGAGGGATGGTGGTGGTGGAAGTGGTGGTGGTAGTGGGGATGGTGGTGGTGGGGGCAGGTAGTAGAGGTGGTGGTGGGGGTGGAGTGGTGGAGGGGGGTGGTGGTGATGGTGGTGGTGGTGGTGGTAGTGGAGGTGGTGGTGGTGGTGATAGTGTTAGTGGTGGTGGTGGTAGTTGGGGTGGTGGAGTGGGTCGTGGTGGTGGAGGTGGAGGTGTAGTGGTGGTGGTAGTGGTAGTGGTGGTGATAGGGTGGTGGTGGTGGAGTGGGTGATGGCGGAGGGATGGTGGTAGTGGTGGTGGTAGTGGTAGTGGAGGTGGGGTGGAGTGATAGAGGTGGTGGTGGGGCAGGTAGTAGAGGTGTGGTGGGGGTGAGTGGTGGAGGGGGTGGTGGTGATGGTGGTGGTGGTGATGGTGGTGGTGGTGATGGTGGTGTTGTGGTGTGGGGTGGTGGAGTGGTGGTCGTGGTGGTGTTGGAGGTGGAGGTGGTGAGTGGTAGTGTGTGGGGATAGGGGTGGTGGGGGTGGGTGGGCTGATGGCGGAGGGATGGTGGTAGTGGTGGTGGTGGTAGTGGAGGTGGGGTGGAAGTGGTAGAAGTGGTGGTGGGAGCAGGTAGTAGAGGTGGTGGTGGGGGTGGAGTGGTGGAGGGGGGTGGTGGTGATGGTGGTGGTGGGATGGTGGTGGTGATGGTGGTAGTGGAGGTGGTGGTGATGGTGGTAGTGGAGGTGGTGGTGATGGTGGTAGTGGTGGTGGTGGGGGTGGTGGAGGTGGTGGTCGTGGTGGTGAGGTGGAGGTGGTAGTGGTGGTGGTGAGGTGGAGGTGGTAGTGGTGGTGGTAGTGGTAGTGGTGGTGATAGGGGTGGTGGTGGTGGAGGTGGGCTGATGGCGGAGGGATGGTGGTAGTGGTGGTGGTGGTGGTGGTTGGGGATGGAAGTGGTAGAAGTGGTGGTGGTGAGCGAACCTGAACGGAACAAGGGATGAGTTTCCAAGTAGTTCATTGTTCCACACCAAGACAGTCACGATAACAGTATAATAGATATCAAGTTATCTATAGTGCTTCTGGAGCAATGAAGCTGCTAGAGCGTACTAGCTTGTTCATTTATCAAGTGCTGGGTAACGAAACTATAAATTTTTATTCGGCATAATGATTCTTGGCTGTCTGTCCGGTAATCTGAATATTCTATTGCTGCAAAAGAACAGAATAGTTTTGTTGAAAACATTTGTGTGCAGCTCTTTCTCTCTCTCTCTCTCTCTCTCTCTCTCTCTCTCTCTCTCTCTCTCTCTCTCTCTCTCTCTCTCTCTCTCTCTCTCTCTCTCTCTCTCTCTCTCTCTCTCTCTCTCTCTCCCCAGTGTGTGCAACTTTTTTTTGTGTGCAACTATTTTTATTTTTTCATTTGTGTGTGTGTGTGTGTGTGTGTGTGTGTGTGTGTGTGTGTGTGTGTGTGTGTGTGTGTATGCAAGTAAGTGGGTACTGGGTTGGGTATGGTGATAACGACAGTCTCTGAAAAACTCTTCTCTCTCTCTCTCTCTT
>JACEEZ010012726.1:42500-45000 GCA_016584305.1 Chionoecetes opilio
AAGTCATAGGAAGTGGGAAAAAATATAAGAATATAAGAACATAATGAAATATGAAAGCTACTAGAGACCGTGAGACCTCTACGTGGTAGTTCCGGTGTAGAAATTAGAAACAGGAAGAGATATCCTCATAAATCTCACTTTCCTGCACCCTATATATTGAAGGGCTCGAGTTTAATGTAGATAGGGAAAAGGAGAGGAGAGGGAAAAGAGAGGATGGTATGGAAGGGTAGAGGAAGAAGAGTGGAGGGTGGTCAGGCTCAGAGGAAAATCAGAGCATATGCAGAGCTGCGCAGTATTTAAATACATTTGTATTTAAATACGTATTTAAATACATTTGTGTATTTAGAAATGTATTTAGAAATACGTTGGTTTTCATGTATTTAAATACAGTATTTAAATACTTTTATGAGTATTTAAGTACCTTGTATTTAAATATTCATAAAATAAAAATGTAAATACTTTTTCATCAGTTAATTTGGCCATAAACCCGCCCAACTATCTGGCAACCCTGATGTTACAGTGAACCAGTGCTGCCACTTGCAAGGAAATGTCCTTATTTCAAGGAAATTTAGGCTTAGAAGGAAATTTCTAAGGAAACCCAAAATCTAAGGAAATCCTAAGGAAATCCCTTTTTTTCGGACATGTTAAAATTTGTGTATTTAAAATGTATTTACAAATGTATTTGAATACAATTGATGTATTTAGTATTTAGTATTTAAATACATTTCTCCCATGTATTTAGTATTTAGTATTTAAATACATTCAATGTATTTAGTGCCCAGCTCTGAGCATATGAACATCTCTTAGCTATAACCTCTCACTGAACACATCATTCCCTACTCTCTACCTCCCTACTACTGTATCTTCTCTCTCTTCCTCATAGTCCACGTCTTGCTGGACTGTTTTCCGGCTCGTTAAGAAGATTAAGGTATGTGACAATTTTTTTGGGTGTTGTTGTTGAAGAAGGGGTTGTTAGAATGAACGCGTTTAGACTTGTCTGCCTGGATCACCTCTGCTGCACGATAGCTTCTCTGGACTGGCGGTGTCTTTGGCGGGATTTGTGGGTGCTCCTCTGTGGGAATAGGGTCGTTTCCATTGGGATTAATTAACCCCTTCGCGCCCAGATCTTTCCTTTACTATAAAAAATTGTATGTAGTCGAGCCATAAAATTACGAAAAGTAACTGAATATACCAAATTAGTTAGTGGACAAGGATACTAAACAGGTCATATCTATAACATATTGCTTATATTCACTAAAAGCTGTCTCATGGTAGCCTAATTAAAATGGAAATTACGTTCTGGGCCTCAAGGGGTTAAATGCACTGTCGGCAGAGTTTCAAGTTGCCTATCAGTGGTGTGTGGGTGAATACGTATCTGAGGAGGAGGTTTACATAGAATTGACATAGGAAGAGCAGATACCAGGAGACTCGATATCTGAACTACATACTACCACAATCAAGCTACATGCATGAGAATAAGATAGCACAGAACAAGACATTCCACCGCCCACCCCTCCATCCAGCGACAAGCCGGCAGGAAACAGTTGGAAACGAACACCATTTTTTTATATTTTACATTTCAGCCTATAGCACCTGTAGGCAGTGACCTCCAGGGGTGAGATGGTAGGCCCTGGAGGTTCACTTGAGGGCTGTGATGGTTGACGCAGGCAGGATTTTTTATAGTGACGACTGTGATTAGAGTCATGGTGCCCCTGTGTCTTCCGATGCACTCGCAATCGAAGGTAGAGTTAATGACCAGCATGTGGTAATCTTATATATTAGATCTTATCCACACGATGGTTGCAGAAAAATTTGAAGTGGATTTTGTGCCCTCATCGGGGAGCGAACTCGTGTCACCAAGCCTGCCATTCGGAGACGCTAACCACTCTGCAACCGCCTCCCTTGTACCATAGATGTACACATTATACAGTTCATCAATAACTTCCAATCACGGGTCTTGTTTTTACACTCTACGAAAATCTTCACTTAGAAAATCCAAGCTACGAAAATCTTCACTTAGAAAATCCAAGCTACGAAAATCTTCACTTAGAAAATCCAAGCTACGAAAATTTTAACTTAGGAAATCCAAGCTACGAAAATCTTCACTTAGAAAATCCAAGCTACGAAAATCTTCACTCAAAAAATTCCAAACACACTTCCCTTTTTCCCCTCACACATTTTTTTCCCTCTTATATTTCTCACATATTTTTTGTTTTTAGACTGAAATAAAGAGAAACACGATGAAGGCGAAAAACATACCGGATAAAATAACAAAAGAAAATAACTCCCACGTGCCTGCCATCCCCTCAAGCACGCAGTAGGCGTTTAAATGCCGATAAAATGTGATTAATGCAGATTGAATGTCCCGCCAAAAATGAGATTACAAGTCGATGAAAATTTATATGGTGACGTAGAATATAAGTCCGATTTGTGTGTGCATTTCCCTATAGGAAGATTCTTGCTCTCACCTTAACTCTGTCTCTCGCTTACTCACTCACTC
>JACEEZ010012726.1:47500-52500 GCA_016584305.1 Chionoecetes opilio
GTGGTTGTGTGTGTGTTGTGTTGTGTTGTGTGTGTGTGGTGGTTGTGGTGGTGGTGTGTGGTGTTGTGTTGTTGTTGTGTGTGGTTGTTGGTGTTGTGTTGTGGTGGTTGGTGTTGTTGTGGTTGTTGTTGTTGTTGTTGTTGTGTGTGTTGTTGTTGTGTTGTTGGTTGTTGTTGTGTGGTTGTGTGTTGTGGTGGTGTGTTGTTGGTGGTGTGTGGTGGTGGTGGTGGTGGTTGGTTGTGGTCGTGTGTTGTGGTCGTGTGTGTGGTCTTGTGTGTGCTGTGGTGTTGGTGTGGGTCGTGTGTCGTTGGTGTTGGTGTGTGGTGTTGTTGGTGTTGTGTTGGTGTTGGTGTTGGTGTTGGTGTTGTGTTGGTGTGTGTGTGGTGGTGGTGGTGGTTGGTTGGTCGTTGGTGGTGGTGGTGGTGGTCGTGGTCGTGGTCGTGTGGTGGTCGTGGTGTGTGTGGTGGTGTGTCGTGGTCGTGGTCGTGGTCGTGGTGTGGTCGTGGTGTGTGTGTGTTGGTGGTTGTGTGGTTGTTGTTTGTTTTGGTGCTCGCTGTTCTGTTTTATTCGTATGTTGTCTATATCCTTAGTTTCTTCTGTGGAATTTGCCCTCGTGCGTCGCATGTTTTTGTTTTTGTTATCTGCCTGTGTATTTGTTTTGTGGCTGTCTGGCTGTGTATTTGTTTGTGCTGTCTGGCTGTGTATTTGTTTGTGGCTGTCTGCTGTGTATTTGTTTGTGGATGTCTGGCTGTGTATTTGTTTGTGGCTGTCTGGCTGTGTATTTGTTTGTGGCTGTCTGGCTGTGTATTTGTTTGTGGCTGTCTGGCTGTGTATTTGTTTGTGGCTGTCTGCCTGTGTATTTGTTTGTGGCTGTTTGGCTGTGTATTTGTTTGTGGCTGTCTGGCTGTGTATTTGTTTGTGGCTGTCTGGCTGTGTATTTGTTTGTGGATGTCTGTGGCTGTGTATTTGGTTTGTGGATGTCTGGCTGTGTATTTGTTTGTGGATGTCTGGCTGTGTATTTGTTTGTGGATGTCTGGCTGTGTATTTGTTTGTGGATGTCTGGCTGTGTATTTGTTTGTGGCTGTCTGGCTGTGTATTTGTTTGTGGATGTCTGGCTGTGTATTTGTTTGTGGTGTCTGGCTGTGTATTTGTTTGTGGATGTCTGCTGTGTATTTGTTTGTGGATGTCTGGCTGTGTATTTGTTTGTGGATGTCTGGCTGTTGTATTTGTTTGTGGATGTCTGCCTGTGTATTTGTTTGTGGCTGTCTGGCTGTGTATTTGTTTGTGGCTGTCTGGCTGTGTATTTGTTTGTGGCTGTCTGCCTGTGTATTTGTTTGTGGCTGTCTGGCTGTGTATTTGTTTGTGGATGTCTGGCTGTGTATTTGTTTGTGGATGTCTGCCTGTGTATTTGTTTGTGGATGTCTGCCTGTGTATTTGTTTGTGGCTGTCTGGCTGTGTATTTGTTTGTGGCTGTCTGGCTGTGTATTTGTTTGTGGCTGTCTGGCTGTGTATTTGTTTGTGGCTGTCTGGCTGTGTATTTGTTTGTGGCTGTCTGGCTGTGTATTTGTTTGTGGATGTCTGGCTGTGTATTTGTTTGTGGCTGTCTGGCTGTGTATTTGTTTGTGGATGTCTGCCTGTGTATTTGTTTGTGGATGTCTGGCTGTGTATTTGTTTGTGGCTGTCTGGCTGTGTATTTGTTTGTGGCTGTCTGGCTGTGTATTTGTTTGTGGATGTCTGGCTGTGTATTTGTTTGTGGATGTCTGGCTGTGTATTTGTTTGTGGCTGTCTGGCTGTGTATTTGTTTGTGGCTGTCTGGCTGTGATTTGTTTGTGTGTCTGCTGTGTATTGTTTGGATGTCTGCCTGTGTATTTGTTTGTGGATGTCTGGCTGTGTATTTGTTTGTGGCTGTCTGGCTGTGTATTTGTTTGTGGATGTCTGGCTGTGTATTTGTTTGTGGATGTCTGGCTGTGTATTTGTTTGTGGATGTCTGGCTGTGTATTTGTTTGTGGCTGTCTGGCTGTGTATTTGTTTGTGGATGTCTGGCTGTGTATTTGTTTGTGGATGTCTGGCTGTGTATTTGTTTGTGGATGTCTGCCTGTGTATTTGTTTGTGGATGTCTGGCTGTGTATTTGTTTGTGGCTGTCTGGCTGTGTATTTGTTTGTGGATGTCTGGCTGTGTATTTGTTTGTGGCTGTCTGGCTGTGTATTTGTTTGTGGATGTCTGGCTGTGTATTTGTTTGTGGCTGTCTGGCTGTGTATTTGTTTGTGGATGTCTGGCTGTGTATTTGTTTGTGGTTGTCTGGCTGTGTATTTGTTTGTGGATGTCTGGCTGTGTATTTGTTTGTGGCTGTCTGGCTGTGTATTTGTTTGTGGCTGTCTGGCTGTGTATTTGTTTGTGGATGTCTGGCTGTGTATTTGTTTGTGGATGTCTGCCTGTGTATTTGTTTGTGGCTGTCTGCCTTTGTATTTGTTTGTGGCTGTCTGCCTGTGTATTTGTTTGTGGCTGTCTGGCTGTCTGTATTTGTTTGTGGATGTCTGCCTGTGTATTTGTTTGTGGCTGTCTGCCTGTGTATTTGTTTGTGGCTGTCTGGCTGTGTATTTGTTTGTGGATGTCTGGCTGTGTATTTGTTTGTGGATGTCTGGCTGTGTATTTGTTTGTGGATGTCTGGCTGTGTATTTGTTTGTGGATGTCTGGCTGTGTATTTGTTTGTGGATGTCTGGCTGTGTATTTGTTTGTGGATGTCTGGCTGTGTATTTGTTTGTGGATGTCTGGCTGTGTATTTGTTTGTGGATGTCTGGCTGTGTATTTGTTTGTGGCTGTCTGGCTGTGTATTTGTTTGTGGATGTCTGGCTGTGTATTTTGTTTTGTGGATGTCTGGCTGTGTATTTGTTTGTGGATGTCTGGCTGTCTGTATTTGTTTGTGGATGTCTGCTGTGTATTTGTTTGTGGCTGTCTGGCTGCCTGTATTTGTTTGTGGATGTCTGCTGTCTGTATTTGTTTGTGGCTGTCTGGCTGTGTATTTGTTTGTGGATGTCTGGCTGTCTGTATTTGTTTGTGGCTGTCTGGCTGTGTATTTGTTTGTGGATGTCTGGCTGTCTGTATTTGTTTGTGGCTGCTGCCTGTGTATTTGTTTGTGGATGTCTGGCTGTCTGTATTTGTTTGTGACTGTCTGGCTGTGTATTTGTTTGTGGCTGTCTGGCTGTCTGTATTTGTTTGTGGCTGTCTGGCTGTCTGTATTTGTTTGTGGCTGTCTGCTTTGTATTTGTTTGTGGATGTCTGGCTGTCTGTATTTGTTTGTGGCTGTCTGACTGTGTATTTGTTTGTGGCTGTCTGGCTGTCTGTATTTGTTTGTGGATTGTTTGGCTGTCTGTATTTGTTTGTGGCTGTCTGGCTGTCTGTATTTGTTTGTGGCTGTCTGGCTGTCTGTATTTGTTTGTGGCTGTCTGGCTGTCTGTATTTGTTTGTGGCTGTCTGGCTGTCTGTATTTGTTTGTGGCTGTCTGGCTGTCTGTATTTGTTTGTGGATGTCTGCCTGTTTGTATCTGTTTGTCTGTGTCTGTGGCTGTCTACCTGTCTGTATATGCTTGTCTATCTGTTTGATTGCTCTCTCTCTCTCTCTCTCTCTCTCCTCTCTCTCTCTCTCTCTCTTCTCTCTCTCTCTCTCTCCTCTCTCTCTCTCTCTCTCTCTCTCTCTCTCTCTCTCTCTTAGTTACCCCGTCTCATCTTCTCTTCACAGCTACACATTTCGATATTTTTTCCACATTCTCTCTGGATTTTTTCTTTCTCCTCGTCCTCCCCTCCTTTCCCACGGGTCATGTCTCACGTTATATTCATGTTCTGTTGTTTTATTGGTAACACCCTCTTGTCACCCTTCTTGTGTGTGTGTGTGTGTGTGTGTGTGTGTGTGTGTGTGTGTGTGTGTGTGTGTGTGTGTGTGTGTGTGTGTGTGTGTGTGTGTGTGTGTGTGTGTGTGTGTGTGTGTGTGTGTTTTATAATGTCTTTTTGACCTATCAGTCTCCTTCTTTGGTCTAAATAATATATAATTATCATAGTATTGGTCATATTATCACATTATATAGACACAAGTATACAGGTAATAGTACATACAGGTCATACAGGGCACAGGAATTGATTGATTTAATGCCAAAAAAAGGGGAATGTGCCAGACATCAGAGGTCATATGGCACAGGTCACAGGAATACAGGTCATAGATAAATAGGTTTCAGATTTATAATTTGTCTCAAGTCTTCCATGGACGAAAAAGTTGGAAGGATTTCTTAACTCATCGACACTTTTGATTTCTTTTTAATGGTATTTTTCTTTTTTGCATTATTATTTTCTATTGTCTTTCTATCATTAATTCGCCGACACTTTTGATGACTTTTTTAATCGTTTTTTTCTTTGCTTTTTTACTTATTTTTCTATTGTTTTTGTAATGTTAACTCACCGACACTTGATTTCTTTTTAATAATAGTTTGTTGCTATGGTTTTTTAAAATTGTTAACGCACCGATACTTTTGATATGTTATTGGATAGCTTTTTTTTTTCTTTTTTTTAAATTCTTCTTCTATTGGGTTTAACCGAGTGAACTTTAGAGCCAAGAAGAAGCATTTATATATTTAATCTTTATTTTTTATATATCTTTTATCTTTATTTATCTTTATTATATTTATTTTTTCTATTATATTTTATCATTGCTATACATAAGAATTTCTGAAATGGTCCTAATTAACAATACAGATAGTTCTCTTTGTATTGGAGTGAACTGTAGAGCCAAGATGAACATTTTTATATCTTATCGTACGTTTCAAGGATTTCTAAAATGGTCTTAACCCCTTGAGGCCAGTCCTTGGCCAGTTCTTGGTGATGTAAAGAAAAAAAAACCAACCAACAACTATACTCGGTTCAAGAACGCTAGAGCCACATGCCCTCCCCCGAGGTGGAGCTTGTCAGGCCAGCTTCGCTGTGGTCTCTAATTGGTTGAAAAAATTCAGTAAAAA
>JACEEZ010012726.1:57500-70000 GCA_016584305.1 Chionoecetes opilio
TGAAAGTGTTGCCTATAATGAGTGTAATAATAAAAATGTACTCTTTAAAGTCATACCTACGTCTAGTACAATACAAATCTGGACTCAAAGCTCCCATAACAAACACAAACTGGGAAAAAAAGAACGAAGAAAAAAACTCACACTTATCTTACATTATATCTCCTATCATTATATCTTACATTTCTTATAAAAATGTATATCAACGTCTAATACAATAAAAACCTGTACTCATATCTCCCATAACAAGCACAAACTCTGCTCCACTCACGACTTTATACGCACGAATACCAGCTGCGTCTATATTGTGTATCGTTGCTTTTATTTCTTCAGATTTACTTTTACTGCGTCGTTTGCCAATTCTCAGCGTATCTTTCTTCTGGGTTTGAAAGTTGAACTCTTTTTATTTTTTCGTGTCTTGTGGGAACCTCTGTCGTTCTTCTTATCTTCTCTTGCTCTTGTCAAACTCAACCGGTATCGGCTTTAAGAAATCCCCAAGATAGCCTTTTTTTTTTTTTTACAGAAATCCCTAAGTCAGTCTCTATTGTCTTTAAGAAATCCTCAAGTCAGCCTCTATTGTCTTTAAGAAATCCCCAAGTCAGTCTCTATTGTCTTTAAGAAATCCCCAAGTCAGTCTCTATTGTCTTTAAGAAATCCCCAAGTCAGCCTCTATTGTCTTTAAGAAATCCCCAAGTCAGCCTCTATTGTCTTTAAGAAATCCCCAAGTCAGTCTCTATTGTCTTTAAGAAATCCCCAAGTCAGCCTCTATTGTCTTTAAGAAATCCCCAAGTCAGTCTCTATTGTCTTTAAGAAATCTCCAAGTCAGCCTCTATTGTCTTTAAGAAATCCCCAAGTCAGCCTCTATTGTCTTTAAGAAATCCCCAAGTCAGCCTCTATTGTCTTTAAGAAATCCCCAAGTCAGCCTCTATTGTCTTTAAGAAATCCCCAAGTCAGCCTCTATTGTCTTTAAGAAATCCCCAAGTCCGCCTCTATTGTCTTTAAGAAATCTCTAAGTCAGTCTCTATTGTTTTTAAAAAATCCCCAAGTCAGCCTCTATTGTCTTTAAGAAATCCCCAAGTCAGCCTCTATTGTCTTTAAGAAATCCCCAAGTCAGTCTCTATTGTCTTTAAGAAATCCCCAAGTCAGCCTCTATTGTCTTTAAGAAATCCCCAAGTCAGTCTCTATTGTCTTTAAGAAATCCCCAAGTCAGCCTCTATTGTCTTTAAGAAATCCCCAAGTCAGTCTCTATTGTCTTTAAGAAATCCCCAAGTCAGCCTCTATTGTCTTTAAGAAATCCCAAGTCAGCCTCTATTGTCTTTAAGAAATCCCCAAACTCAATTTCAGACCTCAGATAAGAAAGCTCAAACATGGTCTTACTTGTGTGGGAAATAAATGTGTTCCTTTACTCCCTCCCTCGTTCTTTGTACCCATAGGAAAAGGGGTGTTATCAAGGGTTGCCATTAGTAGCTGCAGCACTTTGGCTCTTGCTTTCATTTCATTTGCTCCCTTTTCCGTTTACCTTACCATTTTACTCCATTCACAGCACTATTCACTTCTCCATCTGCCTTTGTTATCCTTCCCCTTTATACTTCTGAGTTAGTGCTGTGGTTTACTATTGTCTATAAAGTTGAAGAGGACCTATGAAGCGATACTAAACGTCAAAGGTCACAAGAAGAAAAAGAAGAACAAGAATTGAAGACTAAGAATATAGTATCCTCAGAGCTGTGTTGTGGGTAGCGAGGGTTGTGTTTGAGACCTACACCCTTATCAGTGACACCCACATTATCGTCTGGTGGTGAGGCGGCTGAGGTGTTGATTGGGATACCCGGGGGTGTTTACTGAGGTGTTGCCTTGTGGTATTGTATGTTTAAAGGAGATAAGGGATAAAGGAGAACAGGAGGTAATACAGAGACAGGCAAGGACAGGCGAACAAAAGTGGAGAAGGTAAAGGAAGAATAGTGTGAGAAAAGAGGAAAAACAAGAGAGAGAGAGAGAGAGAGAGAGAGAGAAGAGAGAGAGAGAGAGAGAGAGAGAGAGAGAGAGAGAGAGAGAGAGAGAGAGAGAGAGAGAGAGAGAGAGAGAGAGAGAGAGAGAGAGAGAGAGAGAGAAAGAGAGAGTAAAGTTTCTTCAGAGATTGTCGTTATAACCCAGTACCCACCTATTTGCACACACATACGCATACACACACACACACACACACACACACACACACACACACACACACACACACACACACACACACACACACACACACACACACACACACACACACACACACACACACACACACACACACACACACACACACACACACACAAAGTCATTTTAGTCAGAATTATAGATAATGTATATAATGATAACATGATTTGTAAAGAACTGTAGTGAACTGTTGAGAGTATAATGAAGTAATATGCCATGGTGGTGTGTGGAAATGAGGTCAGGTCAGGTCCTCAGGTCAGGTCAGGGAGTCAGTGCCCTCACGCCTGCAGGGAGTGAAGGAGTAGCTTGTTCGTCGTCGTCACCTTTCATTTACTCTCCGCAAAGCTGTTGTCGTCTTGTTAACGTGGCCATTCAATGATTTATGTTAACGAGTCGGCTCAATGATTGATGTAATCATGGCGGTTTAATGAGTTATGTTATTCACGGGTATCAACGTGAACCTCAGTTGCCGTCACGCTGGTCGCCGCGCGACTGCTGCTGGCAGGCGTGGAAGGTACCGTATGCAGCCTGCTCCCACGTGGTGTAGAAGGCACGCCCGTCCCGCCCAAACACACGAACCCTGGGCGACGGTCGGGAGGACCTGTAGCAAGATTCCTGCTCAGGGATCCTCCTGAGTCGCCGGTCAGGCTCTGGGTAGCCTCTCGATCGAAGTCCCATCTGAGGGTAGCCTCTGAATCGAGGTAACTCCTGAGGGTAACCTCTGGATCGAAGTCCCATCTTTGGGTAACCTCTCGATTGAGGTAACTCCTGAGGGTAACCTCGCGATTGAGGTAACTCTTGAGGGTAATCTCTGGATCGAAGTCCCATCTGAGGGTAATCTCTAGATCGAAGTCCCATCTGAGGGTAGCCTCTGGATCGAAGTCCCATCTGAGGGTAATCTCTGGATCGAAGTCCCATCTGAGGGTAGCCTCTGGATCGAAGTCCCATCTGAGGGTAATCTCTGGATCGAAGTCCCATCTGAGGGTAGGCTCTGGATCGAAGTCCCATCTGAGGGTAGCCTCTGTATCGAGGTAACTCCTGAGGGTAACCTCTGGATCGAAGTCCCATCTGAGGGTAGCCTCTGGATCGAGGTTCCTCCGGGATCCCGCCCTGTCGCGGCTGTCGTCGCGGTGGGTGAGGGAGTGCGTCCGCCTTCTCGCTTATACACGCGTCCGTGGCGGCGGCCGGGGTGGTTTCGGCGCCTGACGGGCCACCCTGGTTCATGCTCGCTCTTCGTTCTTTTAATTCTTTCCGGCGAGCCCTTCGCCTCTTCGATGCGCTCATCGCGATGAAACTCGATGAACCTGCAGCACCTTCGTGTTGTGCAGCAGCTGTTGAGTCGCTGTGACTGGCTGCAGGAGCCTCGTCTGGGGAGTCGCTCTGCGTGGACGCGGCTGGAGTAACATCTGGAGTAACATCACTCTGTTCCTCCGGGTGGATGCCACTCGACTCAGAGGCAGAAGCATCCAAGGGTTGTTCTTCGGCCTCGTCCACTTCCTCAGCCAAAGTGTTGGCGGCCGCCTCCACCTCCACCTCCTCCTTCACCATCTCTGTCTCTGCTGCAAAGTCTAGCACGATGCTCTCTGATTCCACCGTGTCCGCGGCGGAAGACACGGGGCTCGCGGTCTCCGTGCCCGCCACAGAGCGCTCAACCGCTGTGACGTTGTCGTCGCACTTCTCGGGGCGATGTGTACGTCTCCGCTTGAAGGGCGCCAAGAAGCAGGCGCAGCAGGCCAGGCAGCCGCGGGGTTTGTGTTTTTGCTCCGTCATATTATCCTTGGACATTCTGTGGCCCATTGCAGTCTGTAACTCTTATCTCACTCAGAGTACTGCCAAACAGGCACCTCGGCAATATTAAGGATCTTTTTTTTAATACACACATCAACTCCAGGCTGACCCGCAGACCACCTCAAACCTGTGTCTCTCTAGGCTGTCACCCCGACACACCCTTCTCACCCTCACTACAGGCAGCATAGAGGTTATAATCACATCCCGCTGCCCTGTCACACCAACTCCAGGCTGTCACCACCACACACCCTTCTCACCCTTACTACAGGCTACATAAAGGTTATAATCACATTCCGCTGAACCTATCACTTCAACTCCAGGCTGACTCCCCAACACATCCTTCAGCTTTTCACTCTTATTACAGGCGGCATAAAGGTTATAATGACATATACGTATAGCAGACAGGAATTACCCGCTTTTGTTAGTAATTGCGAAAACCAATAGTGTGTGTGTGTGTGTGTGCCGCAAGCACCGTGTGTCCCGCCGCGGACACGGAGACCGCGAGCACCGTGTGTCCCGCCGCGGACACGGAGACCGCGAGCACCGTGTGTCCCGCCGCGGACACGGAGACCGCGAGCACCGTGTGTCCCGCCGCGGACACGGAGACCGCGAGCATCATGTGTCTCGCCGCGGACACGGAGACCACGAGCATCGTGTCTCCCGCCGCGGACACGGAGAATGCGAGCACCGTGTCTCCCGCCGCGGACACGGAGACCGCGAGCATCGTGTCTCCCGCCGCGGACACGGAGACCGCGAGCACCGTGTGTCTCGCCGCGGATACGGAGACCGCGAGCATCGTATCTTAAAAAAAAAAAAACATTCTTCTAAAGAATGTATTTCAGGACAAGTCTGGTGATGGCTGTTGTATTGGTTTTCTACGCCGAGTATGACTGAACTATACGGAAAGTTTTGTGGGTGGACATAAGAATGGCGTCAAGTGAATCCATTACCTTGCTTCTTCCTCTGTATCTAACCCTCTTAATTAATCCTGATCTCCCATAGCTTCCCTCGGATAAAGAAAGTCATTGTGTTGCCTCTTCTTGAAATACTCTAAGCTTAGCAGTAATTATTGGCGGTGACAATAAATTGGTATTATTCAAGTGTAATGCATTGTACTGGTGCCTTGCGTTGTACTGGTGCCTTGCGTTGTACTGGTGCCTTGCGTTGACTGTATGCGTTTCATGGTGCCATTTTACTTCTTAGTTTAATTTTGTTTACTGTCTTCTTTACGGTCTTGCTTCATTTATGCTTTACTGGTCCTCTGACGTGACTTACTGTCCGTGTATGGTACCTACTTTATGGGCTGGTTGAATATTTTCATTCCATGCTCAGTTAATTTTCCCTTTTGCCTTATCTTTCATTTGCGTAATAAAGTTTACCTATTGTATCTAGCCAGAGAATTAACCAAACCCACTACTTCATATAAAATTAGCTATGTACAAGGATACAAATTTAATATACAATACTGTTGCGTATAATGTAATATTATAAATCAAAAAAACCGTCTAATGGTACCCAAATTTCAATGGAAATCACGTTCTGGGCCCCAAGGGGTTAACCGGTCTATGTCTGTTTATTTTTGTCTGTCTATATGGATTGCTTTATCTCTATACATTCTATTCTATTCTGTTATCTCTATACATTATCTCTATACATTATCTCTATACATTATCTCTATACAGTATCTCTATACATTATCTCTATATAGTATCTCTATACAGTATCTCTATGCATTATCTCTATACAGTATCTCTATACAGTATCTCTATACAGTATCTCTATACATTATCTCTATACATTATCTCTATACATTATCTCTATACATTATCTCTATACATTATCTCTATACATTATCACTATACATTATCTCTATACATTATCTCTATACATTATCACTATACATTATCTCTATACATTATCTCTATACATTATCTCTATACATTATCTCTATACATTATCACTATACATTATCTCTATACATTATCTCTATACATTATCACTATACATTATCTCTATACATTATCTCTATACATTATCACTATACATTATCACTATACATTATCTCTATACATTATCTCTATACATTATCACTATACATTATCACTATACATTATCTCTATGACCAATTATTTTTCTCTCTCTGCTCATGTACGTACTATACCTGATCATGTGTGTGTGTGTGTGTGTGTGTGTGTGTGTGTGTGTGTGTGTGTGTGTGTGTATTCCTGTATGTACGTATGTAAGTAAGTGTGTATGCGTTCTCCCCTAGTATTGATATGCATGGTCATATACGTATTACGAGACAAATTTTTATGGGCCATTGCATTTAGGGTCAAAGCGTGCGCTCTACAGGGTGAAGGGGATGTAGGAGGGAAGGGGAAGGGGAAGGGGGAATAGGACAATAGGGACACAGGGGAAGGGGAAGGGGAAGGGGGAATAGGACAATAGGGACACAGGGGAAGGGGAAGGGAAGGGGGAATAGGACAATAGGGACACAGGGGAAGGGGGAAGGGAAGGGGGAATAGGACAATAGGGACACAAGGGGAAGGGGAAGGGAAGGGGGAATAGGACAATAGGGACACAGGGGAAGGGGAAGGGAAGGGAAGGGGAATAGGACAATAGGGACACAGTGAAAGGGCAAAGGGAACATGGGATTAAGAGGGCGATGCAATGTGGAGGAGGCTAGATGAGAGAACCCTCGTGTGTGTGTGTGTGTGAGGGTGATTACTGAGTGGTATGGTTGTTAGAAGAAAGGGTTGGAGGATAGGGCTGAAAGGTAGAAGTAGGGAGGAGGAAGAGAGAGAGAGAGAGAGAGAGAGAGAGAGAGAGGAGAGAGAGAGAGAGGAGAAGAGGAGAGAGAGAGAGAGAGAGAGAGAGAGAGAGAGAGAGAGAGAGAGAGAGAGAGAGAGAGAGAAGAGAGAGAGAGAGAGAGAGAGAGAGAGAGAGAGAGAGAGAGAGAGAGAGAGAGAGAGAGAGAGAGAGAGAGAGAGAGAGAGAGAGAGAAAAAAAATTTGGCGGGTACCCAGACAAAGCAACAACAAAAACCAGATACACAAAACAATTAATCTCCTCACGTGAAATGTTTCACTTTGATTTACTAAACAAAAAGTAAAACTATCAAAACAACAATAAAACAAATGCCAGGATTTTACTAGGTACTAGAGAATACCACCACCACCACCACCACCACCCACCACCACCACCACCACCACCACCACCACCACCACCACACCACCATCACCACCACCACCATCACCACCACCACCATCACCACCACCACCACTACCACCACCACTACCCCCACCGCCGCCACCACCACCATTTTTTGTGAAGATAAGATAAGCAATATTTTATAGATATGACCTGATTAATATCCGTGTCCTTTAACTAATTTGGTATATTCAGTTACTTTTCGTAATTTTATAGCAAACAAGAGACAGTTTTTTACAGCAAAAGAAAAGATCTGGGCGTGAAGGGGTAAAAATAGCAGTAGGAACATTAACACTAAAAGAAATAACACAACAACATTTCTCCGTTATGTTTACATGATAATTAAATAAACAGCAACACCCACCCGGCAGCGTAAAGTGTAGGCATTCAAACACTCGCAGATTAGAAATAATTGCTTACGTTTAAGTGGAAATTTGTACAAACATAACTTTAATTGGAATTGGGGATCTCTCTCTCTCTCTCTCTCTCTCTCTCTCTCTCTCTCTCTCTCTCTCTCTCTCTCTCTCTCTCTCTCTCTCTCTCTCTCTCTCTCTCTCTCTCTCTCTCTCTCTCTCTCTCTCTCTCACACACACACACAATTATTCATCTCTCTTTCTCTTTCTCGCACATAATTATTGATACAAATAATAAATTCACTTCTGTAGAAAATAAAGAATGATAAATATACTTGTCTTTCTATATTTATTAATGCCTATCCAGATTACCTAGACGTATGAGTCTCAGAAAATTACATCACAATATATCATATACATCAACACATTATTAAGACAGTTCAACCATTTACATGATTAATATACAAAATTAGGAATCGACGACATTTTCATCTGCCACTTCTATATCTATCCAAATCACGTCATATATTTATCAGCACGTCATATATTATCAGCACGTCATATATTATCAGCACGTCATATATTATCAGCACGTCATATATTATCAGCACGTCATATATTATCAGCACGTCATATATTATCAGCACGTCATATATTATCAGCACGTCATATATTATCAGCACGTCATATATTATCAGCACGTCATATATTATCTATATTAATATAAACCTCAAGAATCCATTTACTAGCAGGTTGTAAAGTAGGATTCGATTCTCTTAATTAGTTTGAAATGTTGAGTGTTGTTTCATCTATACATTTTTTATACTATCATTGAAGTTTACTATCATATATTTCTTGGATATTAATTATCTATATATATTTAAACCTCAGGAATCCCTTTTCTAGCAAATTGTAAAGTAGGATTCGAATCTCTTAATTAGTTTGCCATGTTCAGTGTTATGTTTCGTCTATACATTTTTTATGCTATCATTGAAGTTTACTATCATATATTATTGAATTATATCATATACTACCATTTTTATGTCCATTAACTCCTACACGCCCAGATCTTTCCTTTGCTAAAAAAAAGTGTATTTGTTAGCCATAAAATTACGAAAAGTAATTGAATATAACAAATGAGTTAGTCGACAAGGATGTCATATCAGGTCATATCTATAAAATATTGCTTATATTCACTAAAAATTGTCTAATGGTACCCAAATTACAGTGGAAATTACGTTTTGGGCCTCAAGATGTTACTATTGAAGGTCAGGGAGAACGAAGAGTAAGGGTTCGATTCCCGTCCGTTTTATGTTCAGTAGTAGGCAGCCTGTTACCCGTTTTCTATGGATACGTTTTTCATGCAATCAGTGGAAGGGATGACTTATGATTTATGTGTTCGTTGAGTTCGTTTAATAATTAGGTTAGTTTATGGACGCTATATTAAATTACACAGAGAGAGAGAGAGAGAGAGAGAGAGAGAGAGAGAGAGAGGAGAGAGAGAGAGAGAGAGAGAGAGAGAGAGAGAGAGAGAGGAGAGAGAAGAGAGAGAGAGAGAGAGAGAGAGAGAGAGAGCATAGTGAATAATTGGTAGTCTGGTTGATTTATATTGTATGGACTGTGAATATTATTTTTTTCTCTTAATTTTCATAGGTTTTCCTGGCTATATATTTGGTGCTTTATCTCTTTATCTATCCTATTTGTCATACTCTATGGGTAATATGTGTTTATCTAACTATCTGTTTTGCTTTATTTATTATTATTTTTAATCCATACCTCGTTGTTTAGAATTAAGAATATCTCTGGAAATTGATGAGATACAGATTAAAGGATAGCATGAAAAAGGAAGGTATGGGGGAGAGAGAGAGAGAGAGAGAGAGAGAGAGAGAGAGAGAGAGAGAGAGAGAGAGAGAGAGAGAGAGAGAGAGAGAGAGAGAGAGAGAGAGAGAGAGAGAGAGAGAGAGAGAGAGAGAGAGAGAGAGAGAGAGAGAGAGAGAGAGAGAGAGAGACGAGAGAGAGAGATGAGGACGAGAGAGAGAGAGAGAGGAAAAATCAGATGAAAAGAGATTGATTGGAGATATTGGAGGTAGAGAAATTCAATAGGAAAAGAACGAGTGAGTGTAAAAGCTATGGTGGTGTGATGTTATGGTTTTTAATTGTGTTATATGTGCTTGATGTTGATTGTTGGACTGATTACGGTAACGGTAATAGTTTAGGTCATAACCGTATAAATCATAGCTATGGTGGTGCCTCTTATCACTATGTATTGTATGTTATCATAGTGTGTAGGTGGCTGTATATGGTTGTTAGTTATGGTGTTATGGTGGTGGTTGTTTGATTGATATTGTGGAGTGGTGAGTAAGTTTAAAGGTGTGTGTGGATGTTGGGGGTGATGGTGGTGAGAGGAGAGTAGGTAGGTGTTGAGTTGGAGATGAGGGGGAGGAGGATGGAGGTGGGGGTAGTGGAGGTTGTGGGAGTGGGGGGAGTGGTGGTAGAGAGGACGAGTATGTGTGACCAAAATAATGGTATGAAAACAGTATGTTAAATTTTTTCATCAATTCAATACTTAAAGTGGAGGAGTACAGTGAAAGATGCTATTAGCTCGGTTTTCATGGTTTTTTGTTCCTTGTACTTTGGCATCTACAGGCTCTGTGTTCTAGCCAAAGATTAAGGATGAAAATAGATTATAGGTCAAACCAATGACTCATATATGGTAGCTGATCGGTCCGTAATCACATAGGTTCGTACGGTATCACTTGTTGTGCGAAAAAAGGTTGTGTATGTATGGTGAGTGATATGTTGTTGTGAGGTTGGTGTTTCTGGTATGAGGTAAATTATACAAATACGATGTGTGTGGCAATCAGACTGTGATTGGAACCCTGTAATGTAGTACATGGTTATTCTAGGACCGATGTACCTGAGAAGTGACAAATGTACTTAGGCTGCTTTACAAGGTTGGGAGTCGTGTATAGGGATGGTAGTGGTGTGTCGGTAAGGGAGTATGGGAGAGTTACGTGGGGGGTCTGAGTAGGTGGGACCTAAATAGGGGGGAATGATGTAATAGTAATAAGATCAATTTCTCCAAACACACACGACAGCTACATAGACAGCACACAAGACACGACAAACGCACACAGTTCCACACCTTTTCCCACACACACACACACACACACACACACACACACACACACACACACACACACACACACACACACACACACACACACATATACAAAATCAACACACACACAACACAACACACACAACCAAACCGTAAATAAAGGAAAACCAGTGGTGTATAAAAATAAGAAAATAGAAAGCATTCAAAGCTTGTGGACCGCTGGACGCTGCAACCCTGCTGCCCCCCCCCCCCCCTCTCTCTATCTTTCTCTCTCTTTTATCTTTCCACAAGCATTGGGCAGCACGTAATGTCAACCGTTTTATTTGATTCAGTAAAAAGAAATAAACTTCAGAAATACGTATGTTGGTCAAGCACATTGAAGATGTATTGTGTGTGTGACTTTGATCGCACTGCTATCACCAACACAAGAAAGTTACCCGCTGGAAACTGTTGTGAGAGAGAATATGACAGATAGATAGATAGAGAGAGACAGAGAGAGAGAGAGAGAGAGAGAGAGAGAGAGAGAGAGAGAGAGAGAGAGAGAGAGAGAGAGAGAGAGACCCCTTGGTTTTGCACGGGCGGTTCATAGTTGTCCGGGCGGTCCACCTTGGCGCCCACGTCCTCCCCCGTGGCCGTGGTGAACTTGCCGCTCTCACCGTGCATCTCCAGCAGCTTGCCCAGGTCCAACCAGGGCTTCTTCAGTACCTTGACCTTGCGGATGTGCACTTGAGGGGGTAGATGAGGTTGCAGGCCTTGCGGATGTCGTCGGCCATGGAGTCCGGGATCAGCTTGTTCACCACCTCCTTCAACCCCAAGAAAGCGCCAGGCAAGGCTGCCGCACCTCCCCTGAACTTCCACACTGAGCCTACACCAACACTACATTAGACCTCATAACACACACAGATAGCCCCGAGTTAACGGTTACCACTACTACTCTCGACCTGTGACGGGCTGTGGTTCAGTTAGGGTCCTGACAGTTAGTGACCACCATCGGGATTTAAGGTACCAGGGGTCACTGCTGCAGGAGGCATTGAAGTGTACGGCGTCCTACATGGAAAGTACACAATCCGCAGTGGATTGAACGGAGCTGGGGCCTGATTGACTGCTGCCTCCCAAGAAAGCGCCAGGCAAGGCTGCCGCACCACCCTTGAACCTCCACACTGTGTTCACACCATTACAAAACACACATAACATGACCCATCTATCAAGCACTAAACCTACCCCCACAAACTAGTAGTAGTTAGCCATAGATTACAGCTTTCAACTTTCCTCACAAATTCCATGCAGTTTTTCTATATTGCATGGTATCACTTCTTTTCCGGCCAGCTTCGGCTGGAGGGATGGGTGGGTGGGGAGGAGCCTTCTACTTCCTATCCTTTCTCTCTTATTATCTAGTTAGTGTAGTGTAGTTAAAGCAAACAGTCTTGTAAGGACCTGTCGGTCTGTTGCTGTTTGTGTTTCCTTTGTATTCCTTTGTATAACTCGCTGCTCGCCACGGCACGCGTGATGATGTCAACCATTTTCTTGCGGATGTTCTTGACCTGCGTGTGCTGCGCGTAGGCCGTCTTAAGGGTCTGGCTGGACACCTTCTCCGTGAAGCCGATGCAGAACACGCACAGGATGTAACCGTCTGTGGTCTTGACGTCCGCGTTGGCCTCGATGCACGTCTGCCATTTCTTGACCATGGATCGCAGCTTGTCGGTGGTGAGGTTGAAGCCGTGAAAGTTGCACAGCACGTTCTTGCCCTGCACCTCCTCGGCGATCAGGCGGAACTTGCGGAAGCTCCTCCCGGCGTCGGCCTCGTTCTGCAGGTCGGCCAGGGACACCTCGAA
>JACEEZ010012726.1:77500-155000 GCA_016584305.1 Chionoecetes opilio
CATTTGGAACTGGGAGATCAGGACCATGTGGCACAGGCCTGATGGCAGAAGGTACGTCAGGATACCTGATTTTAGCTCGCGTTTTTACTGAATATCCTTTGATGTTAGTGAGGCAGAAGTAGCAGTCAGTACTGTGATCCTTTTGTTCACGCCAAACCATTGGGATGCCGAATGCCACGCATCCATTCATTCAAGTGGTTCACACAGGGGTTGCATGCTACGTGAGGGGCCCACTTCTTATCTTGATCACCTATACGGCACTTGAAGTAATGCAGATAAGCTGCTTTAACATTCTTTGTAAGAGGTTTCTTCAGACTGTCATGGGTAAAAATTCCACATATGTAACAAAAACTGTCCGATGCATTCACACAGTTACGGCGCTCCATCACAGCCCGGTACAAGGTACTATATACGGTAAACCAACTAAAATTAGGACTCCACTAAATCAAACACATCATATCTGCAAAGAAAAATAAAATGTTTAAACATATGTCAATAGCTGTACAATCAATAGGTAAAAATGTACTACACAGCCTGCTAACCCCTCGCCAATACGCAGCGCGCACACCCTCCCCTGCTCACTGCACAAACCACACTGACTCAAAAACACTGCACTGCCTAAATAGGCTTGAGAAAAGAAAAGATTAAGAGTTTAAAATGAAAACATTGGTGAAACCTATTTCTGCTGATTTTACCCATATTTTTTCATGAATTGCGTCTGGTTCTTAAAAACTGGACGTGATAGAGTTAATTGAACATCAGATTCGAGTTCAGCAGGGTCGATTTAACTATAATCAGCTTCATTTAATCCAGAACCATATCTTCGATTTTTTTTTTGTCGACCAGTGTAATCACCAATTTCCTCCTTGCTTTGTTAAGACTATTTTTATTACAAGTTTCAATCAGATGCTGACGCCACACACACACACGCACACACACACGCACACACACACACACATACATAAATAAAGAGAGAGAGAGAGAGAGAGAGAGAGAGAGAGAGAGAGAGAGAGAGAGAGAGAGAGAGAGAGAGAGAGAGAGAGAGAGAGAGAGAGAGAGAGAGATGGGAAAATGTAAACCAGAGCTTCCTCTCTTCCCATGTGCACCATCAATGGGGCCTGAGCCACCCCCCTTCTCACCATCAATGGGGCCTGAGCCACCCCCCTTCTCACCATCAATGGGCTGAGCCACCCCCCTTCTCACCATCAATGGGGCCTGAGCCACCCCCCTTCTCACCATCAATGGGCTGAGCCAACCCCCTTCTCACCATCAATGGGGCCTGAGCCACCCCCCTTCTCACCATCAATGGGCTGAGCAACCCCCCTTCTCACCATCAATGGGCTGAGCCACCCCCTTCTCACCATCAATGGGCAAGAGTTCTAATACTGAAATTGAGATGGCTGAAGTATTAAATTATTACTTTTCTTCTGTTTCTACAGTTGAAGATATCAATGGCCTAGAAGTGGGCTGCGATCACATTAACGTAATTCCAATGAGCAATTTTTGGAATTTCTTGAGACCAGTAATTAAGACACAAGTAAAATAAAGACGATAAATCTAAATCAAAATCCCCCAAACAAAATGGCAATTTAAAAACAAACCGTTTTAACCCAAATTTAAAAACCCTAAAANATGGGGCCTATCACCCCCCCTTCTCACTATCATGGGGCCTACCCCCCCCTTCTCACTATCAATGGGGCCTGAGCCACCCCCCTTCCCGCCATCAATGGGGCCTGAGCCACCCCCCTTCTCACTATCAAGGGGGCCCTGACCACCCCCCTTCTCACTATCAATGGGGCCTGACCACCCCCCTTCTCATATAAATGGGGCCTGAGCCACCCCCCTTCTCCTATAAAGGGGCCTGGCCCCCCCCCTTCCCCTATAAAGGGGGCCTGACCACCCCCCTTCTCCTACATGGGGCCTGAGCCACCCCCCTTCTCCCATAAATGGGGCTGAGCCCCCCCCCCTTCTATTCATGGGGCCTAGCCCCCCCCTTCTCACTACAAGGGGCCTGAGCCCCCCCCCTTCTCACTATAAAGGGGGCCTGAGCCCCCCCCCCTTCTAAACTATCAAGGGGGCCTGACCACCCCCCTTCTCCATCATAGGGCCTAAAGCCACCCCCTTCTCACTATCAAGGGGGCCTGAGCCACCCCCCTTCCCGCCATCAATAGGGCCTGAGCCACCTCCTATTCACCTTGACCCTTTGAAGGGTGAACACCGGGGTCCGAGGAACTGCTGGAGAAGTACCTACAGGCCAGGTGATCCACCGTACAAAAGAAATTCCGAAATATTCTTTTCCGGCATCCTCCCCCGGACCTGCCTGCGTCACTTTCTTTAACAATGCCTGCAGCGCAAATATCCCTCAAACCTTTTATTATACATTGACCAACTTCACCCTTGTCCTAACTCCTCCTCCTCTTCTTCCTCTTCCTCTTCCTCCTCCTCCTCCTCCTCCTCCTCCTCCTCCTCCTCCTCCAAGTTTTTTTGCATTTTTTTAGCACTCGACTTCAGCTCGTGGAGGAAATAATACCGACGATAAATAATTCCCCCTCCTGACTCGTCGCTTCTTTTTTTTCTTTCTTTTTTATCAAACCGGCATTGTTCTAACAGTAATAATGATTGTAATGTTTACAATGTTGTTAAGATCTTGATCATTGTCTCATTCGTATAATTTTATTATTTTACTCAATACAAACGTCGCATCTTGTGTGATGAAAATATTTTTCTTGTATGTGTTATTGAGAACCTAAATACGTGTGTGTGTGTGTGTGTGTGTGTGTGTGTGTGTGTGTGTGTGTGTGTGTGTGTGTGGTGTGTGTGATGGTGTTGTGTGTGTGTCTGTGTGTGTGTCTGTGTTGTGGTGTGTGTGTGTCTGTGTTGTGTGTCTTGTGTGTGTGTGTGTCTGTGTGTGGTGTGTGTGTGTCTGTGTGTGTGTGTGTGTGTCTGTGTGTGTGTGTCTGTGTTGTGTGTGTGTGTGTGTGGTGTGTTGTGTGTGTTGTGTGTGTGTGTGTGGTCTGTGTGTGTGTGTCTGTGTGTGTGTGTGTGTCTGTGTGTGTGTGTGTGTCTGTGTGTGTCTGTGTGTGTGTGTGTGTGTCTGTGTGTGTGTGTCTGTGTGTGTGTGTGTGTCTGTGTGTGTGTGTGTGTGTGTGTGTGTGTGTGTGTGTGTGTGTGTGTGTGTGTGTGTGTGTGTGTGTGTGTGTGTGTGTGGTGTGTGTGTGGTCTGTGTGTGTGTCTGTGTGTGTCTGTGTGTGTGTGTGTGTGTCTGTGTGTGTGTGTCTGTGTGGTGTGTGTGTGTCTGTGTGTGTGTCTGTGTGTGTCTGTGTGTGTGTTGTGTGTCTGTGTGTGTGTGTCTGTGTGTGTTGTGTGGTCTGTGTGTGTGTGTGTGTGTGGTGTGTGTGTGTGTGTGTGTGTGTGTGTGTGTGGTGTGTGGTGTGTGTTGTGGTGTGTGTGTTGTGTGTGTGTGTGTGCGTGCGTGCGTGCGTGCGTGCGTGCGTGCGTGCGTGCGTGCGTGCGTGCGTGCGTGCGTGCGTGCGTGTGTGTGTGTGTGTGTGTGTGTAATTCACAAGAAAAAAATGTCCACCTAAATCTAAACACTCAAGCCCCCTACTCAACACACACACACACAAACACACAAACACATACAGTAATGCACCGTGTATACCGGGTTCGTGCAAAACATAACACGTACAGTACGTAGTGTCCGGCCGGGATCACGTACTCCACACAGAATCTGCCCCCATCTTACTCCTGCCCGTTCCAGTTCCTTCCCTCATTTGTCCTCCCTTTCCCGACCTCCCTGTCTTGCGGACATTCTCCCGGAATCCCCCTCCTTCTCCCTGGAAAATTCAACCTTCCTCCAACAAATCCACATCCTACATCTGATCTAACCATCCTGCTGTAACATTCCGTTCCTTCCCCTTCCCTCACCGTTTCACTATTATTCTTTAACCCTGACTCTTTATATGCTCTGCCATAGTGCCATATGACCTCTGATGTCTGGCACATTCACCTTTTTAGCCATTAAATCAATGAACCCACACATAATCTTGTTTGTTTACCATTAAGCGAAAAAATGGACGCAGAAGAAAAACAACATATGAAAAACGTAACACAACAGAGAACTCTCTTTGCTCTCCTTCTCTCCGCTTAGACCTGCATTGGTCGGTCCTCGACCAATAACCCTTATAGCGACCACTTTCCTATCCTCCTTTCTCCTACCGCATACGTCCCTCTTCCTAACCCTCCACGATGGTGTTTCCGCAGAGCCGACTGGCGCACTTTTGCCTCCCTTTCTGCCCTTCCGCTCCATCTTTCCACCTTTTCTTCCACCTCTGTAATGCTCACTTACTTTTCCGTCTCTATTCTAAGTGCCGCCCTTACAGCTATCCCCCGAACCTTTCGTCCTTTTACCTCTAAATGCGTTCCCTGGTGGACTTTGGATTGTACAAAGACCCACCGATCAAAGCGTGCTGCTTGGAGCAGCTGCCGCTGCAAGCGCGGTACCCCCGGTCAAATCCCAGCTTTCATTTCTTTTCAAAAAGCCTCTGCCCGCCTTAAGCGGACCATTAAACTCTCAGTAATTAATAGTTGGCGCACCTACGTCTCCTCCCTCACCACAGATACCCCCATTTCACCAGTTTGGCGCCGAATCCATAAATTGTCAGGTAAACACCCGCCCCCTGTTGCCCCAGTCCTGCACGTTCATAACCAAATTATTGCAGAGCCATTCCAAGTAGCAGAGGAATTAGGCTCCTTTTTCAGTCTCGTTAGTAGTGGGTCCCACCTCTCTCCTCAGCTCACTAGAATCAAAGCTCCCAGGGAAAAATTTTCCTGTTACCTTCTTTTTAATCCTTTTCAATACTACAATCCCCCTTTCCTTCTTCAACTACCTCCGCTCTTCATTCTTCCCGCACCATGGGGGAAGGCCCTGACGGGATTCCTACCAAAAGCTCAAACACCTCCCTCCTGTTTCTTCCTCTTTTTACTACCCTCTTTAACCGGGTTTGGCCCCTTGGGGATTTTTCCCCCCCAGGGCGCGAACCCCTTGCCCTCCCGTCCTAAAACCCAAAAAATCCGGTACCCCCCTCAAGATTACCGCCCCTTGCCCTTTATAGTTGCCTACGCAAGTTACTAGACGCATGATCATCTCCGTCTTATGTGGTTCCTGGAATCCAAAGTCTTCTTCCCCTTTTTCTCATTTGGCTACCGCATGGCCGAAGCACACTGCCCCCTTTAGCCCCCTGGAAACATACATTACACACCTTTTCCCGTCACCATCAGTCCTTGCTGTTTTCTTTGATTTAGAAAACTTATGATACCGCCTGGCGCATCATTCCCCACCAGCTAACCACTTTCGGCATAGATGGTAACATGGGGGTCTTTCTCAAGCCCTTTCTTTGATCGTCCTTCAAGGGCAAAGTATCTTCCTCCACTTCTTCGTCCTTCCCCCAATATGAAGGGGGCCCCCCAAAGGGAAATTTCCTCAGCACTTCCTTGTTTCCCATTGCAGTAATGGACTCGTCCCCCACTTTACCACCTGGCCCTCCGGTCCTCCCTTTACGTGGGGACCTAGCCATCTAAACCCCTTCCGGCCCTTTCCCGGGACCCCCCCGCAGTCTCCTCCAAACTGCAATTTCCGCGCTTCTTCCTGGGCTTTTCTGCAATCATGGCTTTCGTTTCTCTCACACAAAATCCCCTTTTCCCTCCTTTTTTCTCGTTTCGTGTACCACTCCCCCTTTCTCTATATGACAACCTCTCAATATTGCTCCTCTGGAAAATTTTTTTTTGCCCTCATTTCGACTTTCGCCTTACCTGGAAGGCACATATCCTATCTCTAAAAATAAAAAGCCCCCTTTGTCGCCTCCCCCCTAAAACTATCTCAATTTTTTTTGGTTTCTTGGGGGGGGTTTTGACCTTTCAAGAAACCCCCCCCCCCTCCCAATCCCCCCCAACCACCCCCCCGTCCTTTGTCCCCCCCCTTGGGCCCCCCCCCCCCCTCTTGACCCCTTTTTTTGGGATGGTTTTTTCCTTTTAAAATTTTTTTTTTTTCCCTTTTTTTTGCCCCCCTCTTGNTATGGTGTGACCGCAAGGACCCTCCTCCATCTGCACGCTGTCCTGGTCCTCTCCACTCTTTAACTATGGATGTCATATTTATTCCTTTGCCTCTGCCTCCCTCCTCAACCTCCTGGACCCTGTTCACCACCTAGGCCTCCGTCTGGCTCTAGGTGCCTTTCGCTCCTCCCCCGTTGAGAACCTCTATGCTGAGTCGGGCCTCCCGTCCCTCTCTCGCCGTCGAGCCCTCCTATCACTTCGGTGCTATGCTCGCCTTCATCAATTTCCTACTTCTAAGATTGCAGTCCCCCAATCTCTCCTCACAGTGATCACCTCCTACCCTCGTTTGCCACCGCCCTTCCCTGTTCGCATGCGCACCCTTCTCTCCCACTTCTCCTTTCCTACTCTTAATCTTCTCCCTTTCTACGTTCATTCCTTCCCTCCATGGCTTATACCTTCCCCCCATATCTGTTTTTCTGTCCCCACTACCTCTCCCAAGTCTATCATTCCTCCTATTGTCCTCCGCTCTCACTTTCTTGAACACCTTTCCACTCATTCCTCTAGCACCCACGTCTACACCGACGGTTCTAAATCCCACTCTGGTTCTGGCTTTGCTGTCCTCTTCCCCTCTCTTCACTATCAATACCAACTACCTACAGAATCCACTGTTCTTAAAACGGAATTGTACGCCATCCTCTTCGCCTTGAAACGCATACTTTTCTACCCATCCTGTTCCTTCACTATCTTCACTGATTCCTGCAATTCCCTTTCTCTTATACAATCTCTTCGCTCACTTCACCCTCTTGTTCGGGAGATCCAAGACTGGTTATTCCGACTATCCATACGCCACAAAACAATTTGCTTCTGCTGGGTACCGAGTCACGTGGGTATCTCGGGCAACGAACGCGTTGATTCTTTGGCGCGCTCGGCCACTATGTCCCAATGCCCCCGTTTCTCAAACTTGCCAGCCTCCGACTACTACCCTTCCTTTAAATTTTTCCTATTCAACCGCTGGCAATCCTCCTGGACCACTTTCTCTGCCAATAAACTTCGCCTGATCAAACCCTCTATCTCTCCATGGTCAAATCCTTACCACTCTAATAGACGTTGGGAGACTGCTCTCGCACGCTTACGCATAGGCCATACCAACTTCACACACTCCTATCTCATGTCACGCTCCTCCCCAACCCTCTGCACACCCTGTCAAGTTCCTCTCACTGTCCAACATGTCCTAATATCCTGCCCCCATCTTACTCCTGCCCGTTCCAGTTCCTTCCCTTATTTGTCCTCCCTTTCCCGACCTCCCTGTCTTGCGGACATTCTCCCGGAATCCCCCTCCTTCTCCCTGGAAAATTTAACCTCCTTCCTCCAACAAATCCACATCCTACATCTGATCTAACCATCCTGTTGTAACATTCCGTTCTTTCCCCTTCCCTCATCGTTTCACTATTATTCTTTAACCCCTCCCCTTTATATGCTTTGCCATAGTGCCATATGACCTCTGATGTCTGACACATTCACCTTTTTAGGCATTAAATCAATCAATCAATCTGCTTTGTCAGACCAGCAAGTTTTTTTTATTGCCGCTACCGTCAATAACACTATTGTCGCCACTGCACTAATGTAATGGCGCCATATATTACGAATTTTAGCATCACTATGCACAGGGGCGGATTATGGTGTGCGGGGCCCTAGGCCGGTGGGAGTGCGGGGCCCTGAATGAAATGTACGGTACAATTCTAGAGTCCTTTCCCGCCCTTATTAGTGTGTGTTTTTTCTCCAGACCTTCACAGATCCCTTCAGATACCTCTAAAACGTAATTATAAAGTGGGGGAGAGATGCCCCCTTCAACGCCCCCTCCCCCCTACATTACCCCCGCCCTGGACCCCCAAAAATAAAATTACTAACTTAACCTCACTACAACCTAACCAATAACCTCCTAACGAGATCTAAGGGCGGGAAAGGACTACAATTTTAACAGGTTAGGTTAGGTTAGGTTATATTGAGGTTAGGTTAGTAATTTATTTTCTATTTTTTTTTTCTCTTCCACTTTATTATTACGTTTTATAGGTATGTGAAGGGATTTGTGAAGGTCTGGAGAAAATAAAACTACTAATAAGGGCGGGAAAGGACTCTAGAATTTTACCAAATGTGGTTCAGATTTCATATTAGTTTAATTGAAACTTTTTCCACCCATATTTTACATGATGTTGGTACTAATTTGTGGCATATTATGGTACATGCAATGTAACAGTGTTCCAGCAAATAAGAAAGGTCCAGCATTCAGATTTTTATTGAAAACATATTTTTTCCTCTGGGGTGCGGGGCCCTTGCGGGCGCGGAGCCTAGGCCATGACCTACTCCCCCCCCACCCCCTAAATCCGCCACTGACTATACAGACTTGCATGTACCACTGAAGAGGCATGCACAGTAGTTTACATTATGTACCTGTCTTCAGTGGCACATACAAGTCTGTAGTGATGCTAAAATTCGTAATATTCGCATGTAAAATTCACCTGGCGACATAAGTGTAGTGGCGACTATAGTGTTGACGATAGTGGCTCAGGGTGGGCATTTTCGAAGGGGCTCTAAACTACACTCTCTTAGCGTCCTAAGACCGACTTAGTTATACCGGGCTAAGAAGACTACTAAGGAAGCATTTTAGGACGTCATCTTAGCCTCGTGTAAGGGGACAGTAAGCCCAACCCTTCTTAGTGCCACCACCTCCGCTTCAACCAATCAGCGCGTGCGACACAAGTCTGTATTTGGCGGGAAATACGTATACCACGCCGAGGGAGTCTCTCTCTCTCTCTCTCTCTCTCTCTCTCTCTCTCTCTCTCTCTCTCTCTCTCTCTCTCTCTCTCTCTCTCTCTCTCTCTCTCTCTCTCTCTCTCTCTCTCTCTCTCTCTCTCTCTCTCTCTCTCTCTCTCGCCTTTTTTCTTCTATTATTTCTTCTCCCTCCTCTTCCTTCTCCTTGAGTTGCCAGATATGTATTTCTGCTACAGTCACAGTGCAGTGTCACCACGCCCAGGGAGTCTCTCTCTCTCTCTCTCTCTCTCTCTCTCGTCTCTCTCTCTCTCTCTCTCTCTCTCTCTCTCTCCTCTCTCTCTCTCTCCTCTCTCTCTCTCTCTCTCTCTCTCTCTCTCCTCTTCTTTCTCTATTATCTCTCTCTCTCTCCTCTTCTCCTTCTCTCTCTGGTTGCCATCTCTTTCTCTCTCCAGTCTTCCCGCCTCTCTCTCTCTCTCTCTCTCTCTCTCTCTCTCTCTCTCTCTCTCTCTCTCTCTCTCTCTCTCTCTTCTCTCTCTCTCTCTCTCTCTCTCTCTCTCTCTCTCTCTCTCTCTCTCTCTCTCTCTCTTCTCTCTCCTCTCTCTCTCTCTCTCTCTCTCTCTCTCTCTCTCTCTCTCTCTCTCTCTCTCCCTTTTTTTTCTTCTATTATTTCTTCTCCCTCCTCTTCCTTCCCCCTTTTCATCCTCCACACACATATCATAGCCAGTATGTGATATTATCGTGAATAACGAAACTTTTTTTCTGGTGAGTTTTGATGTTTAGAATTAATCTGCTAACTGTTTCTGTCGCAAATCATATCTATTCCACCCAGCCACCCTATATATATAGTATTATATATATATATATTATATATATATATATATATATATAATATATATATATATTATATATTATATATTATATTATATATATATATATATATATTATATATATATATATATATATATATATATATATATATATATATATATATAATATATATATATATATATATATATATATATATATATATTATATTATATATATATATATATATATATATATATTTATACATAGTGTATTATACAGCCTAATATACTATATATAGTCTAAAATATATAATATATAACCAATAATATAACCATTGTTGTTATGGTGACGAAGAAAATTGCGGGCTAAGACGACCCCAACCCTGCCTTAGTTTACACTCGCTGCGCTGTCTTAGGCGGAGCGAAATTTGCTTCCGAAAATGTCCAACTAGCGTTAAGATGGTCTTAGTCCCCTAAGATGGTCTTAGTAGTGTTCGAAAATGCCCCCCCTGTCTTGTAATCAGGCGAGGACGTTTTTTATTGCCATTTATGTCTCCCCTCGTCATTATTCATCGTTTTTCCTGCTTTCTCTTTCCAGTTGAGACAATTTCGTAGCTTCGAGGAAAGTTTGCGTCGCCAGTATAACGGTACAACGCATGTAAGAGTATGTATTACGTATAGTCTGGTCTGTTAGGGGGATTTTAAGGCGGTATTGTGCAAATTTGTCTACAAGCATGAAATTTGGCACACTTGTAGCTTGTCACCTGCTGAATTCAAATCTGCCGGGAGCCAAAGCCAATTTTCAATAGGTTCGCCATATTCGACAATTCAAAATGGTCGCCACTCAAAAGCTGACTTTTCCGTTACTACCCAACCAAAAGTCACATAATACAATTAAAAGCACTTTTCTAGGGTTTTGGACCTCACTGATTCTAAATCTGATGCCTATTTGACAGTAACCTTGACAGGGATCGCCGAATTGGAAAATCCAATATGGCCGCCGGTGAATATTATAATGAATTTTGCATAACTGTCAGGCCTTTGGCTTTGGAGTGCCTTTAGGATATACTACTGATACGAGGATAGTAAAAACACTGGAACTGTTTAATACATTTAATAATTAGAATAATGCAGCCTAAACGAGGTACATAAGTTTTGTTTTCCCTTAGGACACAGAATTTTATGACATATTGCTACTTATTGCAGTTCGATACGCACACAACCCGCAGGGGGGTAATTTATATAAGTTCCCTATACTATATTGTTAATAGTACGGTAAATATAGTCATACACAATAGGTGAGGAAATGTCCTCATATATGTCACACTGCACTTCTTAACCTAGATATAGTTAGGATTATGCTACTAAAGACAAACACTATCCAATCAAAAAGGCAGTAAATAAATCAATCAATAAATGTATCAATCCTATCACGTGCTGTGACTGGGGTCACACTGATTCATGAATCCTCATTGTTCACACATCCACCTTCGCATTTGCACAAACCTGTGCAACGAACGCCAGCTCTGCAGCACTTGCAGTTCCCTGTGCATGACTTCGCACAGCCACACTGCAAAAGGATGGAACAGGCTTTGCTGCTGTCCTCAAAGGTTGTCCAGAAGGTCAACCACCCACCAGTGCTGTCCTTGTGCCACCCCCAGGCATGGAAGTCAGGGATGTCCTGGTGGACAGACGTTGCCTGACTCCAGAAGAAGCTGGCCTGCAGCATTGCTCTGCGGATGTGTTGATACAGAGCAGCTTGTGTTGGTGGTAAGGCCTCTAGTGTCTTCTTCCCACTTGTGAAGAGTCGAAGCCTAGCCTCATTGACTCTTTCCAGACCACAGCCCTTGCTGTACATGACTACAACAAAGCGCTCTAGAGTACACATGTGCTGGGACTGTGGGCTGAGCTCTTGGGGTTCACTGGTGAGGGCAACAAGGGTGTCCGTCAGTCCTGGTGTGCTCTGCCAGGCTGACCAGGCTGACTTCTTGCCACATCCCAGGAAGTGTGACACAGTGTCACAGCCTGTGACCGCGTGGAATAGTGGCAGTGCGAGGCACCGTGATGGTCCCAGCTGGGCAGAGAGAGTGTGGATAGAAATGTCACGCATCTTCTTCCCACTCCCGAGACAGACCCACAACTGGGACAGCCCAAGTGATGAAAAGAAGTGAATGGCCAGGATGACTACATCACTGTCGACTGTGCGCACCAAGGCAACCTGGTGGCGCTGCTGTGCTGCATGGGCAAGATGGAGCAGTATCCTGGTATCAGCCTCAATGTGGTTACATGGCTGAAGACCAGACACGTCATGTTGTTTGCTGGAGAGAACACTCTCCTTGTTGGTGCTGAGGAGAAGCCTCCCACCCAGATCCTGCTTCACAAGCTGTGCACTCAGGAAAGGGAACAGTTCCCTCTTGTTGTCAGTATTCTTAAGGAACCCAGTGTTCCAGTACTGCTTTGGAATACGGGTCTGGCCATCCCCAATCCTGGTACGTGGGCCTAAGCCACGACGATGGTGCGTCAGGGTTTTGAGGTTGTCCTCTGGGTAGGTGTCCCAGACAGCATCTACCCGTGTGACAGTTGGAGTAACCTGTGACTCCACAAATGGCACCAAATGCTGTGACACATAATCAGTGAATGTGTGTGCTGAGGTCGGCCGCACAATGTGAACAACAGCTGCCATGTCAAGTACCACAACTGTGGCTTCTTTGGCTGCAGCTGAGCGACCGGTGGGTGCCTTTAGGTGCTCTAGAATGTCCGACTTTTTGCCAGACCTGAGTAATCCTTGGTTTGAGAGACTAGGTGGTTCTCTCTTATTCTCATAACGGAAAAAGTCGTGCATGTCTGCATCAGGTCGAGACTGCAAGGACAGGAAAAGCTTGGTTATGAGGGTAGAGTTTCTCTGAGCACTGCCTGATGTGCCTCCCTTTTTGGCGGTAACAGGGCGATTGGCAAATGTAAGGACATTTTGGCGTTTGAGAGTGTTTGTTATTGGCAAAGTGTCCTGCTCTAGAGTCTGTGTTACAAACTTGGCATGCAGATGTTTTCCAAGGTTATGAAGCTGGGCAAGCGATGCAACAACCTCATCTTTCATGGCCTCCTGTGTGTGTAGAGCCACAAGCTCATGGCCATTGTCAAAGGGATTACCTAGCTGTTCAACTATCTCCACAAATGACAGAACATCTTTCTTGTACTTAGTCTGCAAAGCACTTGCTTCTTCGTGATGGGCAGTGCGTGAGCTTGCAGTGTCCAACACAGCCTCAAACTCCTCGATACATCGACAGCAGTCGGGACCTGCTAGCATGAAAAGAGCGAGGGCCTCAGGGTTTTCATACAGACCAACTGCACCACCATGGGCCTGAAGGTTCTTGTTCGACTGCTCATGAGATTGGTCCTTGCCAATGAGGCTGAACTTGTGAGGTGACTTCTGGACAACAAAGTTCCCCTTGAGAAACTCAGCATACAACTGTGGGTGTTTCTCAGGCAACTGGACCATATCCCGCACATGCACTGGTAGCCAACGAGCATAGTTTGTGTGGTCCATCACATGGAACCAGGAGCACAGCTCATCACAGACCTGCACATACAGCAGGAAGTCTCCCTCACGGAGAGAACGGATGAAGCGGCACATTAGGAGCTCCAGGTCCACGATGGTAGACCAGAACTTGAACATGGAATTGTGAGTTCTGGACCTTTGAGCCCACACCTCTAGAGACTCAGGTGGTCCCTCAACACCAGAACAGTAATTGGAGTATGACTTCTGACTGAGATACAGACCCATGACAGAGACCTGGTGAGCATAGCGAGTGCGCTTTATATGATGCTCATCAAGCACGGACTGGGCACGGCCAGATGTGAGGACCTGGGCCTGAGTAAGAATGTTGCTCCACCCAGAGTCCCGCAGCAACTTACCAATCATCAGGTGCATTTTGTCCTCTATGTGTAGAGCGCCCATCATCAGGACCAGCTTATCTTCCCCCATTGTGTCAGGGAATGACCACTGTGTGACTTTTTCTTGGCGAGTAATGGAAAAATCTGTTTTTGGATGGCGGCCATTTTGAATTGTCGAATATGGCGACCCTATTGAAAATTGGCTTTGGCTCCCGGCAGATTTGAATTCAGCATGTCAAAAACTACAAGTGTGCCAAATTTCGTGCTTGTAGACAAATTTGCACAATTCTTCCCCTAACAGACCAGACTAGTATGATTACTGAGGACGGGACGGGGCTTATTACTGTCACTGCGCCGCTACATTTTCCCGCCCGAGAAGCCAACCAAAATAATGCGTGTGACACAGTTTTAGGCATAATAGTCGTATGTTGTCTTATTGCATAATGTTGAAGAGTCAGTATGTCACCTTACGAATGTCTTCCTCTATGTGAAGCCTGTACTACTCATGCTCAGAGTCATCAATCATCTTTCGCTATCAGATAATTTGGGGTCATCAACATCTATTATTGTTGTTTACATACATCTATTAACAATGTCTGTCGCCTCCGTGGTGTACCGTAGATAACACTAAAGTCGCCAGGACAACGTTTTTTTCGATTTACAGACGTCTGGTGGCGTTAATACTTACATTTCTACATCCATAATTTCAGGAAAGTTAGAAGAGGCTATTTGGAGAGTCTGTGTCATTTTGTGTCTTCATCTGTGTCATATTTGGCTATAAATGAACAAATTACAAAATATTGCCCGAGTTGCGACCTACACTAAGATCCCCAGCTAGTGTTTATGTTCTGAGTGTCCTCCCGCCGTCGTCGTCGCCCAAAAAAAATGAGTAGCAAAATTTGAAACCGTTTATACTTGCAGATACAAAGCACAAAACAACACTGAAACAGGGTAGATTATACAGTCATGATATAAACTACTATGTATCATCTTCAGTGGCACATACAAATCAGTAGTGATGCTAAAATTCGTAGCCACTACCGTAGCTTGCGCATTATAGCACGCATTATAGCATGCTTGGCTACGAATCTGCGGGCACTGGTTCAAATCCGGGCCAGGGCAGGCCGGCAACCAGCTAATTTATAATAACTAATTTTAATTTTAATAAATCAACTGTTCTTCCTCCCTTTCGGAGTTGATAAATGGGTACCTGGGGAAGGCTTAATCCGGATGTCACACTAGCCCTGCACTCTTAGAAAAAAAGGGTAGGAAAAGGGTAGAAAAAGGGTGTTTATAGTGATGAAATACTGCTACCCTTACAAATATACCCTTTTGCAACCCTAAATATACCCTTTTCAAACCCCAAATGTACCCTTTCTCAACCCTCTCGTCTAAAAAGGGTAGATAAAGGGTAGATGAAGGGTATAATCAGCAGCATCTACCCTCCAGCCTGGACATAGGGTATAAAAAGGGTAGTGATGGTGCGATGTAACAATTCTACCCTTAATATACCCCCCATTTCTGAGAGTGTGTATCCCGGGGTAGCGAGTAACCCACCACAGACTCGAAGGGCTAGTGCCACGGAGATGAGCACCGAAGGCCACGTGCAGCACAGCGTATGCACCAATCTTTACCTTTAACATTCATTTTATTATATTATTCCATGTCAACTCGCAGATGGAAAAAAATCGGAATAAGACTCAGATGTAGATCGATATAGCAACATGGTAATAAGAACATCAGAAAATAAGGAAGCTACAAGAGGCCGCGAGACCTACACGTGGTAGTTCCTGTATAGTAATAGACTGCTTTGACACCACAACTGAGAAAGGGGAGACAGACAGCACACAGATATTCACAACGCTAAAATAGTTCCCACTCACTAATGTTGTCGTTGAACTTGCTAAAGAGCGGCACTTTGATCTTGTTGTTGAAGGTCAGAGTGGAGGAGGAGGGGAAGGCCAGGAAGTACCTCTTGGACCTGGATTTGGCGCGCGTGGAGGCGACATACTGGGAGAGGTCCTGCCCCGAGTCCCCGAGCACCCCTGGGTCGCCTCTGAGGGCCTGACGCGCGGCGGCAGTGTGGCACAGGCTGAGGAGGGTCGCCAATGCCACCAACACTGTCGCCACCGTTACTTCCCTCCCTTGTCCCGCCGCAGCAGCCATCCCCGCCGGAGGACCAAGGCTTCTGAAAGGGAGGAAACAGATCGTGATGCAATATGCTACAGCGGCACATGTTGTCGCTTCATCCCCTCTCCCTAGGCTCCTCGTCTTGTGCTCTAGTTACCCACCACCACGCTAATCCTTGTGACTCATTGAATATCTCCCACGGGCTCATAGTTAGCCGTTAGCCCGTGCTCTTCCCTTGGAGGGCCAATAGAAAACAACAACAACGATGCTACGAGGCTGAAGGAAGAACAGTGGAAAAACATCTGACGGTTTTGTTCATATAGTAATAGTATTTTAGGTATTCCAAGGTTTCTGAAGGGGAGGAAATAGATCGCCGTGCTATTATACGAGGTTGAATTAAGAACAGTGGAAAAACATCTGACAGTTTTGTTCATATAGTAATATTTTTTTAGGTATTCCAAGGTTTCTGAAGGGGAGGAAATAGATCGCCGTGCTATTATACGAGGTTGAATTAAGAACAGTGGAAAAACATCTGACGGTTTTGTTCATATAGTAATAGTTTTTTAGGTATTCCAAGGTTTCTGAAGGGGAGGAAATAGATCGCCGTGCTATTATACGAGGCTGAAGGAAGAACATTGGAAAAACATCTGACGGTTTTGTTCATATAAGTAATAGTTTTTTTAGGTATTCCAAGGTTTCTGAAGGGGAGGAAATAGATCGCCGTGCTATTATACGAGGCTGAAGGAAGAACAGTGGAAAAACATCTGACAGTTTTGTTCATATAGTAATATTTTTTTAGGTATTCCAAGGTTTCTGAAGGGGAGGAAATAGATCGCAGTGCTATTATACGAGGTTGAATTAAGAACAGTGGAAAAACATCTGACGGTTTTGTTCATATAGTAATAGTTTTTTAGGTATTCATACGTCCCGCTATATACTTTTATGATGTTGGCTACTGAAGGGGAAGAAACAGATCGCAAGGCCGGAGGAGGAACAGTGGAAAAGAATCTGACGGTTTTGTTCATGTAGTAATGTTTTCTTTAGGTGTTCAAACGTCCCCCTACTTTTATAATATTGATTCGGAGTAGATGTGAGTTACTATGATTATGTTTGTTGATTAATTAAGTTACGGTGCGATACTGTGAAATAGAGCTTGATGAACTTTAAATGAAGTGTCAGAAAAACCACAATTGTCATGTATTAATTAACTAATGCTGGTAAATTTTACAATAGTGTATTTTCCCTTATATTTTCAACTCCTAATGTTAAGGAAGGAGTATTAAGTCATCGTAATCACTAACTTTACATTACATTTGGTCATTTAACAACGATATTTGATAGTCATTTCTTCACATTCACTCAACAACACAGCATGTCGCCATTAACTTCATAAGAAATCAGATGTAATATAGATCAAAGACAACTCAATTAAAATAAAGCTTCGCAGTCTAGTATCAGTTTAGAATAAAGCTCCGCAGTCTAGAATCAGTTTAGAATAAAGCTTCGCAGTCTAGTATCAGTTTAGAATAAAGCTTTGCAGTCTAGAATCAGTTTAAAATAAAGCTTCGCAGTCTAGAATCAATTTAAAATAAAGCTTCGCAGTCTAGTATCAGTTTAGAATAAAGCTCCGCAGTCTAGTATCAGTTTAGAATAAAGCTTCGCAGTCTAGTATCAGTTTAGAATAAAGCTTCGCAGTCTAGTGTCAGTTTAGAATAAAGCTCCGCAGTCTAGTATCAGTTTAGAATAAAGCTTCGCAGTCTAGTATCAGTTTAGAATAAAGCTTCGCAGTCTAGTGTCAGTTTAAAATAAAGCTTCGCAGTCTAGAATCAGTTTAAATAAAGCTTCGCAGTCTAGAATCAGTTTAAAATAAAGCTTCGCAGTCTAGAATCAGTTTAAAATAAAGCTTCGCAGTCTAGAATCAGTTTAGAATAAAGCTTCGCAGTCTAGTATCAGTTTAAATAAAGCTTCGCAGTCTAGAATCAGTTTAGAATAAAGCTTGGCAGTCTATAATCAGTTTAGAATAAAGCTCCGCAGTCTAGAATCAGTTTAAAATAAAGCTCCGCAATCTAGAATCAGTTTAAAATAAAGCTTCGCAGTCTAGAATCAGTTTAAAATAAAGCTTCGCAGTCTAGAATCAGTTTAAAATAAAGCTCCGCAGTCTAGAATCAGTTTAGAATAAAGCTTCGCAGTCTAGTATCAGTTTAGAATAAAGCTTCGCAGTCTAGAATCAGTTTAGAATAAAGCTTCGCAGTCTAGAATCAGTTTAAATAAAGCTTCGCAGTCTAGAATCAGTTTAAAATAAAACTTCGCAGTCTAGAATTAGTTTAAATAAAGCTTCGCAGTCTAGAATCAGTTTAAAATAAAGCTTCGCAGTCTAGAATCAGTTTAAATAAAGCTTCGCAGTCTAGAATCAGTTTAAAATAAAGCTTCGCAGTCTAGAATCAGTTTAAAATAAAGCTTCGCAGTCTAGAATCAGTTTAAAATAAAGCTTTGCAGTCTAGAATCAGTTTAAAATAAAGCTTCGCAGTCTAGTATCAGTTTAAAATAAAGCTTCGCAGTCTAGAATCAGTTTAAAATAAAGCTTCGCAGTCTAGTATCAGTTTAGAATAAAGCTTTGCAGTCTAGTATCAGTTTAGAATAAAGCTTCGCAGTCTAGAATCAGTTTAGAATAAAGCTTGGCAGTCTAGAATCAGTTTAAATAAAGCTTCGCAGTCTAGAATCAGTTTAAAATAAAGCTTCGCAGTCTAGAATCAGTTTAAAATAAAGCTTCGCAGTCTAGAATCAGTTTAAAATAAAGCTTCGCAGTCTAGTATCAGTTTAAAATAAAGCTTCGCAGTCTAGAATCAGTTTAAAATAAAGCTTCGCAGTCTAGTATCAGTTTAGAATAAAGCTTCGCAGTCTAGTATCCGTTTAGAATAAAGCTTCGCAGTCTAGAATCAGTTTAGAATAAAGCTTGGCAGTCTAGAATCAGTTTAAATAAAGCTCCGCAGTCTAGAATCAGTTTAGAATAAAGCTCCGCAGTCTAGAATCAGTTTAGAATAAAGCTTCGCAGTCTAGAATCAGTTTAAATAAAGCTTCGCAGTCTAGTATTAGATTAGAATAAAGCTTCGCAGTCTAGTATCAGTTTAGAATAAAGCTTCGCAGTCTAGTATCAGTTTAGAATAAAGCTTCGCAGTCTAGTGTCAGTTTAGAATAAAGCTTTGCAGTCTATTATCAGTTTAAAATAAAGCTTCACAGTCTAGAATCAGTTTAAATAAAGCTTCGCAGTCTAGAATCAGTTTAAAATAAAGCTTCGCAGTCTAGAGTCAGTTTAAAATATAGCTTCGCAGTCTAGGGTCAGTTTAAAATAAAGCTTCGCAGTCTAGAATCAGTTTAGAATAAAGCTTTGCAGTCTAGAATCAGTTTAGAATAAAGCTTCGCATTCTAGATTCAGTTTAAAGTAAAGCTTCGCAGTCTAGAATCAGTTTAAAATAAAGCTTCGCATTCTAGATTCAGTTTAAAGTAAAGCTTCGCAGTCTAGAATCTGTTTAAAATAAAGCTTCGCAGTCTAGGATCAGTTTAAAATAAAGCTTCGCAGTCTAGGATCAGTTTAAAATAAAGCGTCGCAGTCTACGATCAGTTTAAAATAAGCTTTGCACTCTAGTATCAGTCAGCCTGGAGCGTTTCAATACCTGTGTGAGGGTGGCGGCGGTGAGGCGACGGCAGGTGATGTGAGGGGGCCAACACGCCAGGCACACACAGGCAGACGGGAACACAGACAACACAACACAGCACCGCGGCTCGGGGAGGACTGACGCGGCTCCAACACAGTCACTTCCCCTACGACGCCTCCCCACGCGAAACTTTCTCCTCCCACGTGGTATCTTTAATAAATACACCTTCCTTAATATTGGACCAGCATACTTAATACAGTGTTTTGGGTTTTTTAATTAATAATAATTAATAATTAATAATGATGTTGGCTACTGAAGGGGAAGAAACAGATCGCAAGGCTGGAGGAGGAACAGTGGAAAAGAATCTGACGGTTTTGTTCATGTAGTAATGTTTTCTTTAGGTGTTCAAACGTCCCTCTACTTTTATAATATTGATTCGGAGTAGATGTGAGTTACTATGATTATGTTTGTTGATTAATTAAGTTACGGTGCGATACTGTGAAATAGAACTTGATGAACTTTAAATGAAGTGTCAGAAAAACCACAATTGTCATGTATTAATTAACTAATGCTGGTAAATTTTAGAATAGTGTATTTTCCCTTATATTTTCACCTCCTAATGTTAAGGAAGGAGTATTAAGTCATCGTAATCACTAACTTTACATTACATTTGGTCATTTAACAACGATATTTGATAGTCATTTCTTCACATTCACTCAACAACACAGCATGTCGCCATTAACTTCATAAGAAATCAGATGTAATATAGATCAAAGACAACTCAATTAAAATAAAGCTTCGCAGTCTAGTATCAGTTTAGAATAAAGCTCCGCAGTCTAGAATCAATTTAAAATAAAGCTTCGCAGTCTAGTATCAGTTTAGAATAAAGCTCCGCAGTCTAGTATCAGTTTAGAATAAAGCTTCGCAGTCTAGTATCAGTTTAGAATAAAGCTTCGCAGTCTAGTGTCAGTTTAGAATAAAGCTCCGCAGTCTAGTATCAGTTTAGAATAAAGCTTAGCAGTCTAGTATCAGTTTAGAATAAAGCTTCGCAGTCTAGTGTCAGTTTAAAATAAAGCTTCGCAGTCTAGAATCAGTTTAAATAAAGCTTCGCAGTCTAGAATCAGTTTAAAATAAAGCTTCGCAGTCTAGAATCAGTTTAAAATAAAGCTTCGCAGTCTAGAATCAGTTTAGAATAAAGCTTCGCAGTCTAGTATCAGTTTAAATAAAGCTTCGCAGTCTAGAATCAGTTTAGAATAAAGCTTGGCAGTCTATAATCAGTTTAGAATAAAGCTCCGCAGTCTAGAATCAGTTTAAAATAAAGCTCCGCAGTCTAGAATCAGTTTAAAATAAAGCTTCGCAGTCTAGAATCAGTTTAAAATAAAGCTTCGCAGTCTAGAATCAGTTTAAAATAAAGCTCCGCATCTAGAATCAGTTTAGAATAAAGCTTCGCAGTCTAGTATCAGTTTAGAATAAAGCTTCGCAGTCTAGAATCAGTTTAGAATAAAGCTTCGCAGTCTAGAATCAGTTTAAATAAAGCTTCGCAGTCTAGAATCAGTTTAAAATAAAGCTTCGCAGTCTAGAATCAGTTTAAATAAAGCTTCGCAGTCTAGAATCAGTTTAAAATAAAGCTTCGCAGTCTAGAATCAGTTTAAATAAAGCTTCGCAGTCTAGAATCAGTTTAAAATAAAGCTTCGCAGTCTAGAATCAGTTTAAAATAAAGCTTCGCAGTCTAGAATCAGTTTAAAATAAAGCTTTGCAGTCTAGAATCAGTTTAAAATAAAGCTTCGCAGTCTAGTATCAGTTTAAAATAAAGCTTCGCAGTCTAGAATCAGTTTAAAATAAAGCTTCGCAGTCTAGTATCAGTTTAGAATAAAGCTTCGCAGTCTAGTATCAGTTTAGAATAAAGCTTCGCAGTCTAGAATCAGTTTAGAATAAAGCTTGGCAGTCTAGAATCAGTTTAAATAAAGCTTCGCAGTCTAGAATCAGTTTAAAATAAAGCTTCGCAGTCTAGAATCAGTTTAAAATAAAGCTTCGCAGTCTAGAATCAGTTTAAAATAAAGCTTCGCAGTCTAGTATCAGTTTAAAATAAAGCTTCGCAGTCTAGAATCAGTTTGAAATAAAGCTTCGCAGTCTAGTATCAGTTTAGAATAAAGCTTCGCAGTCTAGATATCAGTTTAGAATAAAGCTTCGCAGTCTAGAATCAGTTAGAATAAAGCTTGGCAGTCTAGAATCAGTTTAAATAAAGCTCCGCAGTCTAGAATCAGTTTAGAATAAAGCTCCGCAGTCTAGAATCAGTTTAGAATAAAGCTTCGCAGTCTAGAATCAGTTTAAATAAAGCTTCGCAGTCTAGTATTAGTTTAGAATAAAGCTTCGCAGTCTAGTATCAGTTTAGAATAAAGCTTCGCAGTCTAGTATCAGTTTAGAATAAAGCTTCGCAGTCTATTGTCAGTTTAGAATAAAGCTTTGCAGTCTATTATCAGTTTAAAATAAAGCTTCACAGTCTAGAATCAGTTTAAATAAAGCTTCGCAGTCTAGAATCAGTTTAAAATAAAGCTTCGCAGTCTAGAGTCAGTTTAAAATATAGCTTCGCAGTCTAGGGTCAGTTTAAAATAAAGCTTCGCAGTCTAGAATCAGTTTAGAATAAAGCTTTGCAGTCTAGAATCAGTTTAGAATAAAGCTTCGCATTCTAGATTCAGTTTAAAGTAAAGCTTCGCAGTCTAGAATCAGTTTAAAATAAAGCTTTGCAGTCTAGAATCAGTTTAGAATAAAGCTTCGCATTCTAGATTCAGTTTAAAGTAAAGCTTCGCAGTCTAGAATCTGTTTAAAATAAAGCTTCGCATTCTAGATTCAGTTTAAAGTAAAGCTTCGCAGTCTAGAATCTGTTTAAAATAAAGCTTCGCAGTCTAGGATCAGTTTAAAATAAAGCTTCGCAGTCTAGGATCAGTTTAAAATAAAGCTTCGCAGTCTAGGATCAGTTTAAAATAAAGCGTCGCAGTCTACGATCAGTTTAAAATAAGCTTTGCACTCTAGTATCAGTCAGCCTGGAGCGTTTCAATACCTGTGTGAGGGTGGCGGCGGTGAGGCGACGGCAGGTGATGTGAGGGGGCCAACACGCCAGGCACACACAGGCAGACGGGAACACAGACAACACAACACAGCACCGCGGCTCGGGGAGGACTGACGCGGCTCCAACACAGTCACTCCCCCTACGACGCCTCCCCACGCGGAAACTTTCTCCTCCCACGTGGTATCTTTAATAAATACACCTTCCTTAATATTGGGCCAGCATACTTAATACAGTGTTTTGGGTTTTTAATTAATAAATACACCTTCCTTAACGTTAGGAGGTGAAAATATAAGGTTAAACACACCATTCTATAATTTACCAGCATACTTAATACAGTGTTGTGGGTTTTTTAATTAATAAATACACCTTCCTTAACATTAGGAGGTGAAAATATAAAGTTAAACACACCATTCTATAATTTACCAGCATACGTAATACAGTGTTGTGGGTTTTCTGACACTTCAGTTATAATTAATCCAGCTCTATTTAAAGGGTAAAGCTTATTGCCAGTCGTCCTGAGCTTACCATTATTATTATTATTATTATTATTATTATCATCAGCGTCATCTGTAATACCATGATCACCATTGACATTGACTACCCACATGCTGCTCATCAACCCTACCTTCGACGGGGAGTGTTTTGGGGGACCGGGGGGGGGGGCGTCCCTCTAAAAATCCTGCCCGCGCCACCAAGAGCGAGGACCTGCCGTCAGAGCCCTCAGAAGGTGCCTATGCCTACAGGCGCGATAGGCTCAGGCATAAAAAAAACATCTTAGTTTAAAGTTTTTTGTGAAATTAGTAACTACTGCACATCATTTATTGAGTGATGTAATAATTGGGTGCATTGTGCTTCATTACAGTAGATTGAAGCTCATCATTAATATATTCCATTAGACCCAACTCGTTTAGGTACTCCGAGGCAAACAAAATTATTTAAATACCCAGTCTGTTTTGTACCACATACGGAAGAAGAATCGTGTATGACCTAGTAACAGGTCATACACGTACACATAGTGATGGATGGCCGCGAGTGTGATGGTGGCAGACAGCAATGATAGGATGATAGCATAATGATGATTAGCATATGATAATAGTGATCGTGTTAGAAGCAGAGTGACAGACCCGGTGTTCAGGCGTCGTAATTTTTCACTGCTATGGAGCGACTCACTGTTTTACGGCTGCGTCCTCGCTTGGGCGGACGTTTTCTCTGCTGATGACAGGTTCTCAGATGACATATCTCTCTCTCTCTCTCTCTCTCTCTCTCTCTCTCTCTCTCTCTCTCTCTCTCTCTCTCTCTCTCTCTCTCTCTCTCTAGAGAGGTATAGCCGGTATAGTCAACGTCGACAAAAGGGATAACTTAATCATAGATCACATTAACGCACAGAGTCTTGTAGCCAATAAGGATGAAATATGTCTTCTAGTTAATGAACGGAAAACTGATGTTTTATGTGTGAGTGAAACATGGCTCACTCCTGAGGTTTTAGATGTGCATATTACCATACCTAATTATAATGTGTATAGATGTGACAAAGGTAGAGGAGGTGGTGTTTGTATCTACGTCAAGGAGATTTTTACCGTTACCCCAATGTTGTAAGACAATTAGAGAGAACTGCAACTCCGAAATGCCAGTGGTCGCTGGCAGTTTTAACTCACAATTTGGTGAAAAGTTGGTCAACTTGAAAGAAAAATATGGGCTTATTCCACTGCACTTAAAACACAAAAGTATAATTTTAAGAACGATTTTCTTCTATATGTATATTGTATAGAAGCCTGATTCTGTAAAACATTGTATATAACCAAATAACCAAGTAGGTTATAGTTGAGGAGGCGAGGTAAATGTTACTCTATGATATTATATAGTCAATAACGTATGTTTAGAAGTTATCTATACCTAGGCAGTCATATTTTCCTGTTATTATTGTGTATCAATCAGATAGAAAGCCTGGAAGTGCAATGAGTCGACGCGTGAAGTAGCAATGTTTTGATTCAATCTCCCCGCCACAATCTCCCCGCCCACCACTCCCCGCCGCGGCGTGTCGCCTCCACAATTATAACCTACATTGTCGCAGCAACAAGCCGATTTCGGCATTCTTTATTCTTCGTTTTTCCAAGGCATTGCTTATTGTATTTTGACAAGCGTTTGCCAGACGCAGCAGTACTGTCTTAGAAAACAGTGTGAACATCGTCCAAATTTTACATGCCACAATATACATGTAAAAAATATATTAAGCTTTGCTACTCGAGGCGAGTAATTTGCATTAAATTGCTATTATAGAACGTTCCATCGTAATGCATGTCATCCATATAATTAGTAGAACAACAGAAGAACTATATTTTTTGGTATTCAGATGCGGTGCATCAATGTTTATCGCGAAATTAATTTATGAAAAATATTAGTCGTGAAGCCAAAACACAGTAGACCAACCTTTGAGTTAAAACTGCCAGCGACCACTGGCATTTCTCGAGTTGCAGATCATTGGAATTAGTAAATGTTGAAAGACCAGAAGGAGTGGAGGACATATGGGTCACGGTACAATGTCGTAAACTACCTTCTGTTATCATAGGATGCCTGTACCGTCATCCACATTCTAGCTTACACACGTTTGATTATGTAACGGATGTTTTTAATTTTATACGCTTGCGTAACAAACCATTTTATGTACTTGGAGATTTTACATGTAATATTTTATTGAAGAATAGCAAGATGGAAAGAATTATTACTAATACTAAATTGACCCAATTAATTGATAAGCCTACACAAATTACTTCCCACTCCACGACATTATTGGACATTATTGTGACAAATAAGCCTGATTTAGCTCTTCATCACCGATGTAATTCCTTGTCCTGTCGCTGATCATTATCTTGTTACCGTCACGCTGGACATTCGAAAGCCAAAGCGACAGCAATCTACTATTAGAACTTTTCGACAACTAAGACACTATTCTCCTGAAACATTGTGTAATCTACTAAGAGGAGAAGTTCATACTTTGAATACAATTTTTGCAACTGATAATGTCGATACGCAAGTACATTTATTTAATGAAGTTTTCCACAAATGTTTGGATTCATGCGCACCCTTGGTAACAAAAGAAGTACGAAGGCCTTTTGCCCCGTGGATCATTGAAGACCTTAAAGCTATAATGCAGCAAAGAGACCGTGCACAGAAAGATCTTAAAGAAGACAGAAATAATGTTAATTTGCAGACTAATTATAAAAACCTAAAAAGGCAAGTCAGAGGATTGTTTCGGCGAGCTAGATCAGAATATTATAATAAAAGATTAGAGGAAAGTAGAGGAAACAGTAAAGCCACGTGGAGGACTATAGGGGAGTTGATTCCTAACGCCAAAAACAAGAATGTTAAGCCATCAGCAAACAATAACGGTGACGCAGAGGGTATCAAGCGCAAAGCTGAATGTTTTAATAAATATTTTTCTGAAGTGGAAAAAGTTACCTTTGAGAAATCTCAGCAGAATCTGAGTAATTCTGATGCAGTACTACAGCCAGTAAACACCGAAACTTATACTAACAATTTTGATCCTATGTTTAGACCTGTGCCTACAAATTGGGATACAGTAACTTTAGTTATTAAGCATATGAAGAACACTAACTCCCATGGATCTGATGGCATCCCACTGTGTTTCTTGAAAGACTCCCTCCCTATCATTATAACATACCTAACTTGCATTGTAAATACTTCTATTGTAACAGGTGTTTTTCCCACAGCATGGAAGCACTCTATTGTTGTTCCTATTTTCAAGGCTGGTAACATGAATGAACCTAACAACTACCGCCCTATTTCTCTCTTACCAATTATTTCCAAGGTACTAGAAAAAGTAATCGCATCTCAGCTCACCCAGTACTTAGAGACCAATCGCCTCCTTAGTAAAACTCAACATGGCTTTAGGACCGGCTTGTCTACGGATTCAGCTCTTTTAAAACTTTCTAACAAGTTATATTCAAATATTGATACAAAAAAGGTCTCCCTCATTACCCTCTGTGACTTATCCAAAGCATTCGACAGCGTCAGCCATGATATATTAATAAATAAATTGTTCAAGTTAAACATCGACTCCTTCTGGTTTCAAAGCTATCTCAGCGGCAGGACACAATCCGTACGTATAGAAAAATGCACATCCGAGAAGACAGGAATATCCCATAGCGTTCCCCAAGGGTCTGTACTAGGTCCTATTTTATTTATAATTTATGCAAATTATCTCTCGTCCTTCTTTTCTGAATGTGAAATTATACAATATGCAGATGACACCCAGTTAATTCACACAGGCAGTGTCAACAATATACAAGACTTAATGCATAGGAGCGAACAATCACTAAAGAAAGCACAACAGTATTTTCACAAGAATGGCCTAATGTTAAACGCCAAAAAGACTCAATGTATGTTTATAGGAACACGAGGACTTTTGTCACAGATTCCCCCATACATAGACATATGTATGCATGTTGACGGGAATCTAATTACCCCTAGCAGATCATTAAAGAACTTGGGCATACACTTTGACAACCATATGCAGTTTAATGAACACATCGACGCATTGTACAGGAAAACTTATGGAACCATTGTCCACATAAACAGACTCCGAGACTATTTTAACCAGACCACCAGGATCTCAATAATACAGTCACTGGTCCTAAGTATACTGAATTATGGCATTAAGATTTGGGGAGCATCCAACATCACACATATACAACGTGTGCAAAGGCTCCAAAACTTTGCAGCAAAAGTTGCTTTAGGAGGGGCTGCAAAGCACGACCATGTCACACCCTACTTAAAAGACCTTGGATGGCTGAAAATAAATTAAAAATATCACTTTGAGCTAGAAGTAGCCGTGTACAATATAGTTAATAATAGAGTATCTGACTGGTTGTTTTCACTGCCCAAAGTGAGAGATATGTACGAACAACCAGTCAACACTAGACAACAGCAACAACTCCATGTGCCAAAATGCAACACATGTTTGGGAACAAGGTCCCTTCATGTGGCTGGACCTGCTTTCTGGAACAGCTTGCCAAGCCAAGTTAGAGATGCTACCTCCTTGCACACTTTTAAAAGTCACTTAAAAAATCACCTTTTATGTAAACAATTCTTACTCTAATTTTTGACGTCCATACCTGAAATGTATTTTAATCTAAACTAACACCTTTTTTATAACTTTTACTGTATGTTTTTATATACTTTTAGAAAGTCTTACTTTTTATTTATGTTTTCATTAGGATTTTAATGTTTAACAATTTTTATATATTCTAATATTTTTATTTGTATATAGACCATGTTCAGTGTTCTACCTTTAACACTTGTTATCTTATTCAGAAATATTGTAAGACTCATATTACTGTGTTAAAAGAATAGCCATTGTAACAATGGAAATAAAATTCTGATTCTGAAATTCTGATTCTCTCTCTCTCTCTCTCTCTCTCTCTCTCTCTCTCTCTCTCTCTCTCTCTCTCTCTCTCTCTCTCTCTCTCTCTCTCTCTCTCTCTCTCTCTCTCTCTCTCTCTCTCTCTCTCTCTCTCTCTCTCTCTCTCTCTCTCTCTCTCTCTCTCTCTCTCTCTCCCTCTCTCTCTCTCTCCTCTCTCTCTCTCTCTCTCTCTCTCTCTCTCTCTCTCTCCTCTCTCTCTCTCTCTCTCTCTCTCTCTCTCTCTCTCTCTCTCTCTCTCTCTCTCTCTCTCTCTCTCTCTCTCTCTCTCTCTCTCGTTTTTTACTTTTCCCCTTCTACTATTTGGCAAGTTATCAGTGCCGTGCGAGCATGAAAAAGATTATGTTTACACATTCAAGTCATCATCAAGTACTACATAAGATCACGGCATCACTTGGCATAAATATGACTGGTGAAGCAGAACGTGTTGATGATCCCGTCAGCAAGCAGACTCCACACCTCCACCTGTCCTGCCTTCCTGCCCATCCCACACATCCTCAGGTGTTACACATCTTGTACAGGCCTCATCGATCACCACACCGTCACCACAGTCACGCCTCCGTCACCACAACACCATTGCTGGGCATCACACACTTGCACCCCCTATGTCCAGGGTAGTTTCTTATTACTATATGCGAACTACCCGGTTGCATAAGGCCCCCGAAGCCACCAAGGGGCCCCCAGGCTGCCATTATTTGTTTGTGTGGTTTTTTTTATCTAGTCTCTTTTCCTCTTAAAGTGCACCAGATTGATGCATTTAAATATTAAAGGCTTGCCCCCGGACCACCTTAGAGGGTTTGGAATCCTCCCACCATAGTTTTACAGATTAGGCCCCCAAACAGCATTTCGCATAGGGCCCCAAATAGGCTACAAACGGCACTGCCTATGTCCTGTTTCCGGCGTGGTTGTCACATACCGTAGCTCGCCTCGTGACGGCGTGGGATGTAGAGCGCGGGAAGGAGGCGGCGAATCTGTGGAACCCTGCCTGAAAGTGTTGCCGCCGCAGGCCACCCAGTAAGGCGCCCTAGCGTGGCATCCTTCACTAGAGGCACCGCGCCACCGGGTTTTCAATGGAAGCCCCAGCGAGGAATAAAGACATGTGATGTCCCGCCCTGTAGGACACGCTAAGCAGGCGTGGCGTAGGTGTCCAAGGGCGGCTGTTTGATGTGTGTCATGCTCTACAAACTGTGCTCATCGCCGGGTGCGTCATAATCACGCCGCACTCCGGATGTGCGATCGCCGCGCCGCTGCGGAGCAAACCTCGCACAGGTGTGTATTCATCTACTGTAGATAACAGTAAAGTCGCCACCTGCAGTGATGTCGCCAGGGGCCAAATATTACGAATTATAGCATCACTACTAATTTTTATGTGCCACTAAAGATGATACACAGTAGTTTATATCATGACTGTATAATCTACCGTTACAGCGTTGTTTTATGCTTTGTATCTGCAAGTATAGACGGTTTCAAATTTCGCTACGCATTTTTTTTCGGGCGACGACGACAACGGTACGACACTCAGTAAATAAACACTAGATGGCGACTCTACTGTTGGTAGCCACTTTGTAGATATTTTTGTCATTTGTTCATTTATAGCCATACTATGACACAGATGAAGACACAAAATGACACAGACTCTCCAGATAGCCCCTTCTAACTTTCCTGAAATCATGGATGTAGAAATGTAAGTATTAACGCCACCACACGTCTGTAAACAGAAAAAAAAGTTGTCCTGGCGACTTAACTGTTATCTACGGTATCGTAGATAACAGTGAAGTCGCCAGTTCAACGTTTCTTTGTTATGTACAGACGTGTGGTGGCGTTAATACTTACATTTGTACATCCATGATTTCAGGAAAGTTAGAAGGGGCTATCTGGAGAGTCTGTGTCATTTTGTGTCTTCATCTGTGTCATATTAGGGCTATAAATGAACAAATGACAAAAATTAAACCGAGTGGCGACCTCACTATACCTACTACAGTAAAGTCGCCAGCTAGTATTTTAACCCAACAGTTGAGTCGCCACTCTGGGGAATTCAGGGAAATTAGAGGTAAAGTAAAACAAGTCTATATATTAGCTGCGGAAGATGCTTGGATATATAAAAATTCCTCTGCCAACGTTAAATTAAATTCTATTAAAGTTTGAAAGATCTGGCAAGTCTGCGTCCTGTCGCCCGCAAAGCTACTGTTTACGGTCTGTCATCGCGCGAAGAAAAACGTGAGAAGCAAAATGCGCAACAGTTATATTTGCAGCTACAAAGCATAAAACAACGCTGAAACAGGGTAGATTATACAATCATGATATAAACTACTGTGTAACATCTTCAGTGGCACATAAGAATCAGTAGTGATGCTATAATTCGTAATATTTGGCGCCTGGCGACTTCACTGCAGGTGGCGACTTCACTGTTATCTACGGTAGTTGTATTCATCTAGTTGTATTCTACAGGGCCTGAGCAACGCTCGTATGGCCCCGTCTCCATATCAACATTTTTATCATTCATCCTTAGTGCTTAGTTTTTGGCCGAAGCCACCACCCCGGAGAGCAGGTCACAAACCCCGGCTAACACCCGGTACCCATTCACTGCTGGGTGGACAGGGGCTCGGGTTTTAAGGAAACAACCCATCTGTTTTCCGCTCCGCCCGGGGATCAACCCGGGACTTCTCGGTTGTGAACCGAGCGTGCTACCCCTACACTACGGTGTGTGTGTGTGTGTGTGTGTGTGTGTGTGTGTGTGTGTGTGTGTGTGTGTGTGTATGTGCTTGAATATTTTGGGGTCACGTTATGGCTCTGTGACCTACTTGAAACGCTCGTCTTGCTAAATTGTTGATATACTATACTATATACATTATATATATTAATATATATATATAATATTATATAGTAATATGAAAATATATAATATATATATATAATATATATATATATATATATATATATATATATATATATATAATATATATATATATATATATATATATATATATATATATATATATTATATATATATATTATATATATATATATATATATATATATATATATATAATATATATATATATATATTATATATATATAATATATATATATATATATATTATATATATATATATATATATATATATATATATATATATATATATATTATATATATTATTATATTGTGTGTATAATTCATTTATTTATTTATTCATCTATTCTTTTCATAACTTTTTGACATGATAATGAAAATGGCAGTCATAAATTATTGATTAACAGTAGCATGTTTAGAATATGATCAACATTGTTCCTTTACCGTAGAAAAAATTTATAGTTGTAGCAGTTTAGTGGTGGTGGTGGTGGTGGTAGTAACTCTACAGGTCACCACAGCAAACGCCTTGATCTCATCGGCAGCCGTATGACACACACCAACATAAACGTATCGATAAGTGTTTAAAATACCCAAACACAACACTCGTATAAGGATGTGTCTGTGTCCTCCCTTCAGTGTGCTTGCCGAATGTCTGGCTGTATACCTTAGCTTGGTCTCCTCGGCTTTGCTCGTCACATCACACGGACACTGAATTGAATAACCGAGAAAGGTCTGCAAAAACTAAGCATTGTACCGAAGGAAAATACAGAAAACTCCAGGCTTACATCTTCAAAAACTTTACTCTGTCTGTACCCTAGGAAAATACAGAGGAGTACAATACATCCTCATAATAGCCCGAACGTTTCGCTAGCTGCCGACACCTATAGATTCCTTACCTGTCAGCGTGCTGGCTGCTCTTCCAGGTGTGTGTGTGTGTGTATGTGTGTGTGTGTGTTGCATTATCACAGAGGTCCAATATATCAACACCTTTAACCCTTTAGTCTCCAGGAAGGATAATAAACATGACAATAACAGTTTTTTCACAACTTTATTGGAATTATAGGAAGGCCAGGTTGCAGGCAGGAGTCCTAGGCAACACTGCAAACCAAGGATACTATACTGATCCCTGCTGCAAACCCTTGGCTCTAGATACTACCTAGATACTATTAGATACTACTAGATATACTACTAGATATACTATTAGATACTACTAGATACTAGAGTACATACACATGGCCGTCAAACACGGACGAAACTGACACAACTAACCAACTAACTAACTAATTACTAACCACATGAGTGAATAAATAAATTAATAGATAAATGATAAGCAGATGAGTACATTACAAGGAAGAATGTAAGCGAGAGATATTTCTTTATATTATTCCCGATCACTGGACGGCTTGGGTTCCATCGCCCGTTTCTGTGTTAATGTTTTGTTTTTTTTATTGTACACACACCCCCCCTCTATATGTACTCCCCTCCCTTTTCTTTAATAAACTTGTAAACTTGTAAACCGTCTCCGCATAAACACAAAAAAACGGGTCACCAACGTCCGAAGCACCGACCACGAAGACTTGAAATCCTACAGACGTGTTTGGTGCTACGTTGGGCGTGAAGGAGACGAAGTTGAAGTGGACCTATGAAGCGATACTAAGCGTCAAAGGTCACAAGAAGAAGAAGAAAACCTATGAAGCTATACTAAGCGTCAAAGGTCACAAGAAGAAGAAGAAGCTAGAAAGGTGTGTTAGCAGGAGCGTCGCCGGCCGTAGCTAACCCCTGATGGAAGTAAGCGAGTGCGGACTGTGCCATGCCGGCAAGGTGGTAGGGACAGGCAGGGTAGAGGCTTTCACAGTCCCCCTGTCGACGACCTGCCTCCTCTGCCGCCACGTATTCCTTCACCTCAGACGAGCCAGCGCCGTACCCCGCACTGCAAACCACGCCACCAAAGTAACAGAAATTATAGTCGCCGCACGTTAAGTTGGCGAAAATTGGGCCCCTTCACTCCCCCCTTCCGAACGCACGGGATTGGCTGAGGTGTTGTGTGTTGGGGCTTTAGGGCGGAACTTGTAGTAAGACATTCTCACCCAACACCCAACACCTCAGCGAAGCCCGTGCGTTCGGAAGGGGGGAGTGAAGGGGCCCCATTTTCGCCAACTTAACGTGCGGCGACTGTAGATAGGTTACACCAAAGTAACAATATGGTAATGTTACTTTGGTTACACAAGCAATATTAGGAAGCTGCGAGATCAGACCGTGACAAACATAACATTACTCATCTCACAAAGAACTATGACGATTGCTCTATAGAGAATTGCTCTAGATTCTTGAAGGTTTTGAGTCATCTATTTTAACCTTTATAAATTTCAAGAAGATTGGATGAAAAGAAGACATGCCTGTAATGCCCCCCTTAAAGAACTATGAGGATTGTATGGTCGTGAAGGATGTGGGTGGGGAGGAGGGAAGTGACTCACCTGAAGAAGAGGTTGATGAGTTCCCCGATGAGTCCCAGGTGCTCCACGGGCCGCTCCGCCACCTCGCACACCGCCCGTAGCACACACTCTTGCCCCTCCACGCCCGCCCTGCACCCAGTTAAGAACATAAGCACATAAGGAAGCTAAAATGGCCGTGAAACCTACACGTGGTAGTTCCTGTTACTTAACACTACCTACATCCACCTTTCATCCCCCCCATCCATGAAATTGTCTAGCCTCCTTTTACAGCTCCCTATTGACTCCGCACTAACTACCTGATGACTGACTCGATTCCAATCATTTACCACCCTATTTGTGAACCAGTTTCTCCCTATTTCCCGAGCCGCACGTACACCATCAGATCAGAACATCAAACATTGAACCGAAGAACATAAGAAAATATGGAAGCTACAATGCTACAATACAAATGCTACAAATATGCTACAGTATTGCAACATCTTTATCCTGAACGCAAAGACAACTTAATGAAAACAACACTGGAGGAAATTAAGGAAAAGGACGTATATGAAAACAGGAAAACAATTTATAAATCATGAAAATACAGGAAGACGAAAATAGAGGACTTAGATGAAATTCAATTAATTAAGGAAAGTTGGTACGATGACTAATTAGCATTACTACTACCACTAATTCTATTTACCACTAATTATACTACCACTAATCCTAATCCTAATCCTACTACTACGTCTACCACTACCACTAATTCTACTACTACTACTACTACTACTACTACTACTACTACTACTACTACTACTCATACTACTACTTCTACACGCATAACATACAACGCTTCATCGTTTATTTTTTTCATTTTCTTTCACCTTACTACAAAAATTATCACCTATGGAAACTAACCTGAAAGTGGCACCTGACAGTCAGTGCGTGCGACCCTCAACACCGGCCACTCTTCTACCTTATCAAGCCACCCTCAGCTCAACCTAGTTCTGTTTATCTGTATTTCTGTGTTATTTTATTCTTGTACACTCCCCCTTTCTCTGTAACCCCCCCCCCCCTTTTCTTTAATAAACTTATAAACTTGTAAACTTGTAAACTTGTAAACTCAGCGTCGCCTCCCGTGCCTTCCGTACTCACGCGTCCATGAGATGCTGCAAGAAGGTGAACCCGGTAACTCTCTGCTGGTCAATGGCACGTCCGAAGCGGCTGTGGCTGTTGTAGTAATCGTTGTGGTAATTGCTGTAGCCGCCGTAGTAATCGTAACCACCGTAATCGTAGCCCATGGTCGTGGTCTCTTCCCCCTCCTTCATCTCCTCGGACTCTTCCTTCATCTCCTCGGACTCTTCCTTCATCTCTTCATCCATCATCTCTTCCTCCTCTTCTTCCCGCGCCCTAAACCTTAGTGTACCGTTGGGCAGGATCAGATCCATGGGAAGGCGTACAGCTGTTCCCCCGCTGCAACACACATACACAGTGACACTCTGAGATCGGTCCTTACATAACCTTCAAAATAGCAAACATCAGTGACCCTCTGAGCTCGGTCCTTACATAACCTTGAAAATTGCAAACTAAACTCACCCTTGTACGAAAACAATTGTTGAATGTACACAAATTCATTTAAAAAATCCGTCGTTATACTCAAGAAATGTTGAATTCTCTATCTGTTTCTTCGCCATTATATAACTCAATGAAAAAGAAGTGATCTGATAAGTAAGATTATAATGCGTTGCTAACAAGGGTAGGCTACATAAGAACATAAGAAAATAATAAAGCTACAAGAGGCAGTGAAACCTACACGTGGTTGTTCTTTAAAGCTCTGGTAAAAGTTCCTGGTACGTACGAGTATGAGCAGCGATAACTTACTGATATATCCATCGATCTCGTCCAGCCAGGGTATGTTGAGCTTGGGTGTGACGGTGAGAACTGAGCCGGTGGGGAAGCTGAGGAACCGGCGAACGCGGTGGTGAGGCTGCAACGATGGAAGGGTGTATGAAGCAACTCTATACTGTATAATCTATTTTTTTGAACAAGGCGAAAATTCCATTCTATTTTAAGGTCTCATGCTTTTAAAATGTTGCTTATATTTACCTGATAATATGGTTAACTATGATAAAATACAACTGAAATTAAGAAGAAGCGTGTATTCTCTTCTCCTGGCATCAAATATCAGTCAGTAAGCAGCAAGGGGTCAGGGTTTTTCGCCTCGTAAAATAAAGAGAGTATAGGGGAGCTATGAGTGAAGGAACAGGATGGTGGATCTGACTTAAGGATCTCGTAAGTAACCGTGACTGAGTGAAATGTAACCAAACGGCCTTGTGAGTAACTGCAGGAAACATGACTGAAGAACCAAAGACTACTGTATACAGTAGACTTTGGAAGAACATAAGAACATAAGGAAGGCTACAAGAGGCCACGAGACCTACACGTGTTATAATTCTCGTTACTTAACGCTACATATACATCCACCTTTCATCCCCATCCATGAATTTATCCAGTCTCCTTTTAAAGCTCCCTATTGACTCCGCACTTATTACCTGACGACTGAGTCCATTCCAATCATTAACACCCTCTGCATGTGAGTGAACCCAAGAGCGTCGCGTGTTTACCTGCAGGCTGTCCCGTGCTCCGTCAGGCATGTTCCGCAGCTCCCCGATGTCTCCCTTCCATCGCCGCTCCGTCCGCCTGTCTCGCCTGTCGCAGATGTCGGCCGCCGCCACGCTCCACACACACACCCACACGCCCACTGTAGCCACGACCCGCATCACTAACCTGAAAGAGATGGAAAGATAACTTCCCTTCACAGGTATACGTTTTTTTCTTATTATCTCTCAAAACAGCTTTTCTACAACGTCTCCGTGGTGTAGTGGCTACTGGCTAGCGCGCCTATAGCTACGAATCTGCTGGTCCTGGTTCGAATCCGGGTCAGGACAAGTCGGCGGCCAGCCTACGAGCTGTTCATCCTCCCTTTCGGGGATGGCCTATAAATGGGTAGGCTACCTGGGGAAACCTGGGGAAGGTATAACTGTGGTAACCCGGACATCACAGTAGCCCGGTGTCCCGGGGGCATATTGCCGAAGTCTATTGTTATACGGGATCAGGGGAAATTGGAACCAATCAGCGCGCGGTGAGGGCGGGGGTGTGGGAGGGGCTTATACCGTGGCCACCGAGATGATACTCGGTGGTCTCGCTTATACTCAGACGTCCACACACAATATTTACGGGTAACTTGCTACTTACTTTTGTGGGCAGATATTGTGCGTGACTTTATTTAAATAATATATTTGTAGAGAGAGAGAAAAAAAGAAAGAGAGAGTGGAAACAGTATAAGATGAATTTATTAAATATTATAATTGCATGCTGTATAATTAAGAGAGAGAGAGAGAGAGAAAGAGAGAGAGAGAGAGAGAGAGAGAGAGGAAACAGTATAAGATGAATTTATTAAATATTATAATTGCATGCTGTACAATTAAGAGAGAGAGAGAGAGAGAGAGAGAGAGAGAGAGAGAGAGAGAGAGAGAGAGAGAGAGAGAGAGAGAGAGAGAGAAGGGTGGAAACAGTATAAGATGAATGAGGGAGAATGATCTGGGAGTGTGGCCTCAATCTAGACTCTATACCGTAGATAACAATATAGTTGCCACCTGCAGTCATGTCGCCAGGCGGCATATATTACGAATTATAGCATCACTACTGATTTTTATGTGTCACTGAAGATGATACACAATAGTTTATAATCATGAATGTATAATCTACCCTGTTTCCGCGTTGTTTTAAGCTTTGTATCTGCAAGTATAGACGGTTTCAAATTTACCTACTCTTTTTTATTTCGGGCGACGACAACGGCGGGAGGACACTAAACATAAACACTAGATGGCGACCTTAGTGTAGCCCGTTACCAACGTCGCCACCGTGTTTTAGTTTTGCAGTTTGTTCATTTATAGCCATATTATGACACAGATGAAGACACAAATGACACAGACTCTCCAGATAGCCCCTTCTAACTTTCCTGAAATCATGGATGTAAAAATGTAAGTACTAACGCCACCAGACGTTTGTTATCAGAAGAAAAAAAACGTTGTCCTGGCGACTTTAGTGTTTCCTACGGTTGAGTCGCAAGGGATCACTGTTATACTCTACATTTCACCATGGCAACACATAGGGAAGTGCTACATTTTGAGGAGGAAGGTTTTTTCACTACAAGTATAACGGTGAAGGATGACACTGTTCGTCTCCGCATAAATACTAAATAATTATTTTGTTGAATGATATTTTTTATGTTCCGCTATAAGACATGGGGGGAGAGAGAGTGAGAGTGAGAGAGAGAGAGAGAGAGAGAGATTTTTTTTGTCTGGTTCTTGTTCTCTCTCTCTCTCTCTTCTCTCTCTCTCTCTCTCTCTCTCTCTCTCTCTCTCTCTCTCTCTCTCTCTCTCTCTCTCTCTCTCTCTCTCTCTCTCTCTCTCTCTCTCTCTCTCTCTCTCTCTCTCTCTCTCTCTCTCCATGTCTTATAACGGAACATAAAAAATATCATTCAACAAAATAATTATTTAGTATTTATGCGGAGACGAACAGTGTCATCCTTCACCGTTATACTTGTAGTGAAAAAACCTTCCTCCTCAAAATTTAGCACTTCCCTATATGTTGCCATGGTGAAATGTAGAGTATAACAGTGATCCCTTGCGACTCAACCGTAGAAAACACTAAAGTCGCCAGGACAACGTTTTTTTTCTTCTGATAACAAACGTCTGGTGGCGTTAGTACTTACATTTTTACATCCATGATTTCAGGAAAGTTAGAAGGGGCTATCTGGAGAGTCTGTGTCATTTTGTGTCTTCATCTGTGTCATAATATGGCTATAAATGAACAAACTGCAAAATAAAACAGAGTGGCGACGTTGGTAACGGGCTAACACACTAGTCCCGCCCATCTAGTGTGTTTATGTTTAGTGTCCTTTCTCCGCCGTATGTCGTCGCCCGAAATAAAAAAAAGAGTAGGTAAATTTGAACCGTCTATACTTGCGATACAAGCTTAAACAACGCGGAAACAGGGTAGATTATCATTCCATGATTATAACATGTGTATCATCCTCATGACACATAAAATCATATGATCTTAATTCGTAATATATCCGCCTGCACATGACGTGCAGTGGCAACTATATTGTTATCTACGGTTATAGCGTCCTAGATTGAGCCACCGACCCAGATCATTCCCCCATCATCCCACCGCTGTCATTCATTAGTCGTCACCTGTGCTCTCCAGACCCAACCCACAACGTCTCCCCCCCATTACCCTACGTCGGGTAACTCCCTACCTCCACCGATCCCACCACCGACCCCCCCCCCCACACTCCCCCAACCCAGCCACCACAGTCGCTCACGACTGTGCTCTTATCGCGAACCCTAATGGCCCAAGACACCCCTCCCCCCCCTCCTACCCCCTCTGCCCCGAGAGACTTTCACCCCCCCCCCCCCCCCTCCCTCAGGGCATAAACCACGACGCCTTAAGCGTCAGCAGTCTCGAGGAGACTGTTATGACACTGAAGAACGATGTGCAGATGCTACAGACGACGCAAGCTCTCCTCCAGACAGAGAGCGGAGGCATGCGGGACCAGATTACATCCCTCCAAGGAGAGCTGACGGAAGTGAAAGGAGGTATAACGGGTATGACGGCAGAGCTTATGGGAGTGAAGGGGAGCTTTCGAGCCTGAAGGGAGAGATAGCGACCATGAAGACTATAATGACGGAGATGTCACTGATGCTACACAGCGCCCTAGGGACAAGGCCGCCGCGACATACGGAGCCCTGTGGTGCCCTGATGAACACAGAACCACACAAGAGCAGGAGGGAAGATTCCAGCTCAGATGCCGGGATACAGCGGCGTGCTAAGTCAGCACACCGGCGGTCTGACCCCTCCCCCCCTACTATCAACCCTCACACCTCTGCCTCAGGTCCCCTCATCTCAGGTCCCAAGGGGCGAACAACCGCTACACAGCCGGGTCGACGACAGTGCCTCTCTCTCGATGGAAGTAGTTGCTCCCCCCCCCCACGTCCACCCTGCCTACCCCGGGAAGGCCTGCTGGCCACGAAGTAACACACGAATACCTATGGTATCTAACGGCCTGCGCCTTTCTAGGCCCGCGCTCGGCACCACTCATCCTCCAAGCCCAATTAATGCACAGACAGGTACGTCATCAAGGTTACCACAGCCAAACCACTGACGATTCTGCAATGGAATATATACGGGCTGGTCAGCAAGGCAGCCACCTTACTGCAGTTCATCCAAGCCAATGACACGGCTGTCGTCCTCCTCCAGGAGACGTTGGTATGTGAAACGACTAACATGAGATTTGGAAACTATCAATGTTTTGCTCAACCCCTCCACCAGGGAGGATCACGAGGACTTATCACCCTTGTCAGGAAGGACCTCCCAGCCACCCTGACGCTTGCCCCTCCACACCTCGGGAACAAGTGGACTCGCTGTGCGTCACGCTACATATGGACAGGTCACTAAGGTGGACGTGTGTAATGTTACTGCAGGCAGAGATCACAACTCGACTTGCTACCTACATTGGAGAATAACCAAAGACGGCTACTCGTGCTGAGTGGTGATTATAATGCCATCATCCACTCTTAGAGCCTTGGAGTGACGGCGGCAGTAATCCTCGTGGGTGCCACATCATCCACATGCTGGAGGACTTTGAAGAGCTGAAGCTCCACGGCGCATCACAACCACTCACATAGCGGGAGGGAGACTTGACCTTACCCTGACAGTCAATGACAGTGGCCATCTCACCAGTGTCTGCGGCGTTCATGAACTTATGAGTGACCACTGGCACAGGTGTCAACAATTTACTTGCCCAGGTGTGGTGACATACCAGCAATTCCGAGGAACAAATGGATAACGAGGAAGGCTGATTGGAAGTATTCACGGAACATTAAATACCTGTATGCTTCGTATCCTGTTCCCGTCTCTGTGCAAGACTTTGCTGAAGACCTCACTCGCGCCATTCATGATGCAGCTGATGCCTCCATACCCCGCCAGGGGAAATAAGTTTAACCCTAATAAGAAACATCTTTGGTACTATGACAGCAAATTAAGTTCCTTAACAAAGTATCTCGTCAGCTCACAAAGAATCACCACCACACCAGGACTGACGAGAGCAGACACCACCTTCAGGATTGGGCTTTGTATGCGAGAGACCAAATTGCCCTTATTCGTGAGGAGAAATGGCTGCAGTTTACGGGAAGGTTGACTCACGCCACCAACATGACCCAGGTGTGGAGGCACGTCAACCGCATTAGAGGCAAACATTCGAAACCTCCGCTCACCCTGACCCGGCGAGGAAGGCGTTGAGCTCATGAGGACTACCACGAGCGATCAGCGAATACTAATCTGCCTCCTAACATCAAAGTAGCCAAGCCCAACCTTGATCCGGCGAGGCTGGCTGCAGTCACTCACTGCGGCCACGCTACTATCGATAACACTGATGAGCCCATCACGAGGGAGGAGATGCTCAGGGCGCAGAAACGAGTGGTGACACAGCGCCTGGTGAGGACGGCATAACCTACTCCATGCTGAATGCTGTCTGCAATGTCGCGGGTGACCCTCTATTGCAGCTCTTTAACATGTCCTTCTCCCAGGGGACGCTACCTAAGGAATGGACAACACTAATATCATTCCTGTCCCAAACCAGGTGCAGACAACCAGTTTCGCCCCATCAGCCTCACTTCAACCTTATGTAAGATGCTGGAACGCATATTACTTAGCCGCTCACCTACAAGATCGGGCACTTGGATACAGGTGTGAATGGCTTTGTCAAGCACAGGAGCACTGCCAACTGCCTCGCCAACTACTATGCAAATGACAAGGCCAAGACAGCTGTGTTTCTTGATATAGAAAAAGCATTTGACAGGGCACAACCACTGCCAATCCTCGCTGAGCTCACAAAATTGGGAGTGAAGGCAAGCTTCTCCTATGGGTGCAGCAATACCTCTCGGACGAAAGGCCCGTGTTATATTTCAGGGGAAAGCCTCTGATTACATGAGGCTAGACAATGGAACGCCACAGGGAGGAGTCATCAGTCCTACACTGTTTAATATCCTGATGAACGTGCTTGCCAGACTCCCTTACCCGGAGGGGACACAGCACATCGGCTATGCTGATGACGTTGTTCTGCAGACGACGGGCAGACTCCACCACTACCATGCAAGAATCACTAAACCTTCTAACGGACAAATGTGAGGAAATTGGCTTCACCATATCTCAGACCAAGACCAAAGCTATGGCCAAGACAAGGAACGCCCCCCTGGACACACTACGACTCCAAGGTCAAAACGTAGAGTGGGTAGCGACGCAGCGTTATCTTGGCGTCATTGTTGCCCGTAACAATGGCTGCAAGGCTGAGATCCAGCATCTGAAGGACAAATGCAGGGCAAGGAATAGGATATTGAGGGCGATGTCATGGAAGGGAATGGGAGCTTCAGGCACCGTGATCAGTTGTATGGCTGCGCATACAAATCCTTGGTACGCTCACTTGTTGATTATGCCAGTCCTGTTCTCCTACATATCACCACTACAGATGCGAAATCTCTTGAAACAATACAGAATGAGGCGCTGAGGACCATCTTGGGAGCACCGAAATGGACCAAGACTGAAAACATGAGGGCGGAGACCCAAGTGTCATCACTGACAGCAAAATTGAAAGTTATGACGGCCAACTTCCTCATAAAATCATACATCAGAGCCGACCATCCCGATGACGTCCACACTCAGCTTCACAACCATCATGAAGGTCACCGAGGTCAAGGCAGGTGGCTTAAGACGGCGATAGAGACACTACAACACTCTGGTGTCGCCTGGGAGGCCATAAATACTGCCGTCATTCCTCTGGAGCGTAACGCCACGGCCCCGTGGGAGGCCACACTCATCACAACAAGTTGTCAGGCCCCCGCGGCGAAAGAAACGTGACTGCCTACCCGTGGAACTGAGGCAGAAGGTCTGCAAACATACAAGGCGTCAGGGAGCCATACGCAGCAGTGTACTACACCGACGATCTACAGATCCTGCTGAAGGACGGTCAGGCGCAGCCTTTGTGTGCAAAATGGGTGGCGAGGATCCTGTCGCCACTGCCACCCGCCGCGTACACACAGCCTCTGCGCGGAACCTCGGATTTCTCATCCTCCACGCAACTGAACTGACAGCCATATCTATGGCTCTGGATCACGCCCACACCGCCCACAGACTCAACACCCTCATCGTCACGGACTCCATGACTGCCATAGCTTGCATCAACAAGCAGGACACTGAGAATACCCACCTGACACACGCCATTCGTGCGGCAGTCAAGGCCATTCACAACATGGGCAGGAGCGTTACTATCACATGGGTCGCCTCCCATGTTGGCATCACAGGCAATGAGGAAGCAGACGCCTTGGCAAGCAGGCCACCATGAATGAAGCAGTGACTGTCGTTTATTCCCAGGACCCTCCGACAGCTGAGGGCACTGTGAGGCGCCGGGCGGAAGCTCAGAGACGGAGGGTGCACGAACAGGAGGCTGGCTGCGGCAGCACGAGTGCCCGGTGGTACACCGATGTGGCCGCTGGGTGCCTGCTCCCACCACAACGTCCTCTAAGTCGGTTGTGCGAGGTGGTGAGATCCAGGATCAAACTTGGGTACCCTTATGGATGGGAAATTGGCATCAACACGCCGGAGGAAGGGCGTCGCTGTAGGCTGTGCGCTACTGAGGATGGGCACACACTTGCTCACTACCTTCGTGACTGTGGCTGCGTTACCCGCCAAAGACAACAGTGTTCTGTGCCCACACCCACCCTTGCTGAACTTGCAATTCACTTCATTAGTCTCCTCCCACAAACACTAACTGCACATCCAGAATTCTGTGCCATTAGATATTAATCTAAGGAAGAACAAACAAAACAAAACAAAAATGTGAAGCTTACTAAAACAACAATATTGTCCATCGTATTAATGTACTAGTACTATCATCAGCTAATATTATGTATCCTGAGATAAGACTGTTATCTCGAAACAGTCTTTTTCACAAATGTTAATTCAATTGTGAATAAAAGTATTGAATCTGAATCCCTCATTCATCTTATACTGTTTCCACCCTTCTCTCTCTCTCTCTCTCTCTCTCTCTCTCTCTCTCTCTCTCTCTCTCTCTCTCTCTCTCTCTCTCTCTCTCTCTCTCTCTCTCTCTTCTCTCTCTCTCTCTCTCTCTCTCTCTCTCTCTCTTAATTATACAGCATGCAATTATAATATTTAATAAATTCATCTTATACCTCTCTCTTCTCTCTCTCTCCTCTCTCTTCTCTCTCTCTCTCTCTCTCTCTCTCTCTCTCTCTCTCTCTCTCTCTCTCTCTCTCTCCTCTCTCTCTCTCTCTCTCTCTCTCTCTCTCTCTCTCCTCTCTCTCTCTCTCTTAATTATACAGCATGCAATTATAAATATTTAATAAATTCATCTTATATACTCTCTTCTCTCTCTCTCTCTCTCTCTCTCTCTCTCTCTCTCTCTCTCTCTCTCTCTCTCTCTCTCTCTCTCTCTCTCTCTCTCTCTCTCTCTCTCTCTCTCTCTCTCCTCTCTTAATTATACAGCATGCAATTATAATATTTAATAAATTCATCTTATACTGTTTCCACTCTCCTCTCTCTCTCTCTCTCTCTCTCTCTCTCTCTCTCTCTCTCTCTCTCTCCTCTCTTCTCTCTCTCTCTCTACAAATATATTATTTAAATAAAGTCACGCACAATATCTGCCCATAAAAGTAGCAAGTTACCCGTAAATATTGTGTGTGGACGTCTGAGTATAAGCCCCTCCCACACCCCCGCCCTCACCGCGCGCTGATTGGTTCCAATTTCCCCTGATCCCGTATAGCAATAGACTTCGGCAATATGCGTCCCGGGGTAATGTTAAGGTTAAGGTTGTCACCTCAGACCACCTAAGTAGTGTTCTACTAATCATCACCAGTACTACCTCATCATCCACTATCACTTCAACTTAATATTCAATCAGTAATGTTTTTCATCACTAGTGGCAGAACATGTACAGAAGAATGAGTGATATTGCATGTATAATGGCTTCACTGGAAAAAAAATCTAGTCGAAATGGTCTTCCTCGCGTGAACATTTCGTACCTGTGCAAGGGAGGTACGAAACGCAAGTACGCGAGAACCTCAGCGAACCCTCAGAGGCGCGCGTTGCACTGACCAACCCACCTGCTGCACCACAGAAGCGAAGCCAAATGCGCCACACCACACGTCTTGTCGTAATAGCTCCTGTCGACACACTACACCAGTGCACCGTGCACGCACTACACGGCCACGGCACAGTGCACGGCGCTTCCGTCTGCGGTCTTCTTACCTCGAGTTCCTCTCCCATCGTTGCTCGCAAGTCTCCGGCAGCTACTCTCACCGCCAGTGACGTAGCTAGGAGGGAAGGAGGACACGTGGCCCCATGAGAATCCGGTGCCCCCACTGGTCATGGTTGCCGTATTCTATATAATGCTCTAATACCCACCACTGATCGATCTGATTAGAATATGCCCTTATACCCTTCATGATGGGGGTCCCGCCGGCCAGGTAGCTCACCCTGACGGAGGTGTCCCCGTCCCTCCCCCCCAAGTGCCCCACCTTCACCACGGCCGCCTGGGCGGAGGTGTTCCGCACCGCGCCCTCGAACACTGCCAGGTCCACCCTGCGTCCGGGGAAGGTGAAGGAGGCGATCACCCGCCTCCTGCGCCCCCAGCACCTGCAGCCGTTCGTCCTGTCGTCACCGCGGGCACGGCGGACCTCGCGCCCCAGCATGGCCTCACCGCCCGCCCAGGATCTTTGGGCGCACTTTACGTTTTGTCACTTATAGTCCCTTTCAACCTTCTACACCCCCCCCCCCCCTTTTTACCCTTTTTTTAATAGGGATATACCGAAATTGCCCGAAGATATATAAGTTTGATTAGTTTATTGTACATTTTCAATCTTCTATTATAAATCATTTTCATTTCTTTCATAATTACTTTGTGTTTTTTCTGAGATTTAAAATCAATTTTTATTTTTTGTTTTACCAGAGAATAGTATCTACAAATTTATCAAATTTTATTTAAAGGTAAATTAATGGTATGGACTTATTAATCAATGGTTATGTAATCAAGCATCACTGATGTCTTAATTTTAAAGGGACGAATTATGGTATAATTGAGATTTTCGTTATTTGCTAAACCCCCAGCTGTACCGCTCCTCGCCCACACATCCTGGGCTTAAAAAGTAGTTCGACCCATAAAATTTCGAAAGTAACGCATTGCCATTAGCTAGTCGACATGGATACTCCAACGGGTCATGCTCCTGAAACATGCTTCAACACTTAAAAATCTCTTACTGGGCCCCAAATGTCATGGTCAACACGCTCGCGTCCCTCAACTTTTAGTAGTTACTGTTGCTTATCAATTTCAGTATCAGGACCTTACCTGTGATCCTATTGTAGTTTTGATTTATTGATTTTTCATAGACCTATGTTTAACTGACTTTCTTGCGACATTTTTGAATGGCTGCATGGTCTGCGGGGTCCCATTTTCCTCTATTCAGCAATTTATGACATAATATTTGAAATGCACCGGTCCCTGATTTAAAGGGGGGGACCAAATGGATGACTCAATCAGCTTCTACAGGCTGTATTGCACTCGATCAGTGACTTAAGTTAAGGGAGTTAATTGTAAATGGGAGTTTTGTTATTTGTAAAGTATATCTGTTACCCTTCACGCCCATATCTTTCCTTTGTATATAAGACAAAATATGTTCATTTTCCAAAAAATTCCCGAACCCAGCTGGTTGCCTCCCCAACACCTACAATAGAGGCCTCCATGGAAAGTAAGGCCCCCCTCGGGCCCCATAATGTCTAGCTACGCCCTGTACCCTTCTAAATGACATCAGATAATGCCCGAGTACCCCCCTCCCTGTTGATAGATATCATCAGATATCATCAGAGAGCTTCACCGAGAGGTGTCACTCGGGCGATATAACATGGCGCGCCATTTTGATTTCATGGAAGACAGCGATCCTAGCGGAGGGAGGCTGCACTGACAGTCGCCCGTGCAGATAGAGGGGGAATCGCTCCTCCTTTTGGTGATGATGGGGTGATAATGGAAGGTGGGAGAGAGGGAAGGAAGGAGATATGAGAGAAGGAAAGGAGGAATAAGGAGTAAGGAAGAAATTGGAGGGATGAAGAGTCAGAAGAGGAACTGACGAGGAAAGAAATAAGGAATCAAAGAAGGGAGGGAATTCCTCCACTCACCCATTAGCCTACCCATCACCACACACCCATTCACTCACCCATTACCCATCACCCCCCACCCATTCACTCACCCATTACCCATCACCCCACACCCATTACCCATCACCGCCACCCATTCACTCACCCGTTACCCATCACCACCCACCCATTTTGACTTCAGCTAAAACAAAATGTGTGTGGGGGGGAGAGGGTATTGAGATTGGAGACAATTTATTGGAATGACGGGGCTTCGGTATGAAATACAAAAGGAACAAAAGGTGTAATAACAAAAAAATACATCCATCAATACCACTTCAGTTCATTATTTTAACGTAATATTATACATATATTTGCGTCTTAGGGTATTGAAAAGGCACAACACCGTGCACAGTAATGATATAAGCATTGTGACACTTTTGACGGAGGTCTCCATCCGCATAGCGGCGCCACCTGTTCAAATTTTTTATTTCTCACTTCAAAATCCAAAATGGCGCGGCCCGAGTGACACCTCTCTCAAGCGGGTGTCACACGAGGCGTTTCGTCGGACTGTTTCGTCGAACCAAACATGCATTTGGTTGGACCTGTTCGTCGAACACTGACAAAACACTAGCACACGCTTGGGCCAACCGCTTCACCCAACAATAACAAACAAAGATGAAGCGATGACAGCGAGAGGCGCGGAGATTTGTTGTTAATGTTTTAACTTTAGGGGCATATATATACGTAGCTACTGGTGATGAAAAGGGAGGAGGTGATTGTTAGAAGAGAACAGCGACAGATGAAGACGCGTTCATGTGAGCTAAATGGGTTATAGTGGACGAGAACTGCGCGCCGGTTAGGTTAAGTTTCGGTTAGGTTAATAATCCCGTCAGGTCAGGGGGTCGAAGGGGACGGAGCCCCTCCCGTTAGAAGGTTAGCTTCGGTTAGGTTAGGGTAATAATTTCATCCCAGCAGGGCGTGTCAGAGCCCAAAATGGAGTGGCGGGCGGGCGGGCGGCCGCCGGCCACTATTACCTGTGCCACCGAAACCTGTGGCGGGCGGCTCGCCCGCCCGCCCAATTGCCCAAAACCACACGCCCAATTAGAGAGAACTGCAACTCCGAAATGCCAGTGGTCGCTGGCAGTTTTAACTCACAATTTGGTGAAAAGTTGGTCAACTTGAATGAAAAATATGGGCTTATTCCACTGCACTTAAAACACAAGTATAATATTAAGAACGATTTTCTGCTACATGTATATTGCATAGGTGCCTGATTCTGTAAAACATTGTATATAACCAAATAACCAAGCAGGTTATAGTTGAGGAGGCGAAATAAATGCTACTCTATGATATTATATAGTCAATAACGAATGTTTAGAAGTTATCTATACCTAGGCAGTCATATTTTCCTGTTATTATTGTGTATCAATCAGATAGAAAGCCTGGAAGTGCAATGAGTCGACGCGTGAAGTAGCAATGTTTTGATTCAATCTCCCCGCCACAATCTCCCCGCCCACCACTCCCCGCCGCGGCGTGTCGCCTCCACAATTATAACCTACATTGTCGCAGCAACAAGCCGATTTCGGCATTCTTTATTCTTCGTTTTTCCAAGGCATTGCTTATTGTATTTTGACAAGCGTTTGCCAGATGCAGCAGTACTGTCTTAGAAAACAGTGTGAACATCGCCCAAATTTTACATGCCACAATATACATGTAAAAAATATATTAAGCTTTGCTACTCGAGGCGAGTAATTTGCATTAAATTGCTATTATAGAACGTTCCATCGTAATGCATGTCATCCATATAATTAGTAGAACAACAGAAGAACTATATTTTTTGGTATTCAGATGCGGTGCATCAATGTTTATCGCGAAATTAATTTATGAAAAATATTAGTCGCGGAGGGAAAACACAGTAGACCAACCTTTGAGTTAAAACTGCCAGCGACCACTGGCATTTCTCGAGTTTCAGTTCTCTCCAATTGTGTAAGCAATTTCGGTTCCGCGGAGTCCTCGTCCATTTTACCGGATCTTGATATTACAGGTGGCCCCGTAGTGTAGTGGTTAGGACGCTCGGCTCACAACCGAGAAGTCCCGGGTTCGATCCCCGGGCGGATCGAAGACAGATGGGTGGTTTTTCTTAAAACCCGAGCCCCTGTCCACCCAGCAGTGAATGGGTACCGGGTGTTAGGGTTTGTGACCCCCCTCCCGGGGTGGTGGCTTCCCCCAACACTAAGCCCGAGCGGTAGATCACTATGGCTCTGAGGAATTATCCTCTAAACAAACAAACAAACACCACATTCTCTCCAAACTCTTTCCCTGTCTCAATCATCCGTCCCCTTGTCTCACCAGTCACCACACAGTCCCAGCAGCAATAACAGCCATTCTCTTCCTGTCCTTTCAACCACCTCATTCATTTCACATCCCATTTTCAGTGAAAACCACACGCATCATTTCCATTTTCTCCCCGATATACTTCTCAGATCTCATATTTTACTAGTAATCATTCTACCGCAAACACATCAAATCAGCTTCATATTTCTGAAAATCTATCACATATATAATATACTGATAGATAATAGACTGATCTGTATTAATTTTATTGTAACGTATTATATGATGGTGTTCATTTCAATGCTTAATAATTGCTAAAACTATTTATAACTTACAGAAAAAGTATAGACTTATTTTGACCCCAGAGTATGTTCGATGTATGTGCAACATTTTGTATAATTTCACAAAACCATTTCGTCGAACATGTTCGGCGAAATGACCCTCGAAGTTCGACCAAACAGTCCAACCAAATGGCAAGTTCGACGAAACAGTCCGACGTTACGCATCGTGTGATAGCCGCTTTACTCTGTGAAGCTCTTGGATACATAGCTACCGTACGCCGCGCCGTAATGCTCACCGCATCCATGATCCACGTTCTCCAAGACTTTCCTCTTAGCTGTTTGAAGGATTAATGTATTGAATTAATTCAGTAATTCAGTTCAGTAAGTGGTTCAGTAATTTCATGTTCGGGAGAGAGAGAGAGAGAGATGAAGGTAGTTTTTTGTGGAAAATATAATAAAGTATAACCCGTTTAAGTTGAATGACAAAAGAGAGGAAGCAAGATATGAGAGATCATATGTTGACAGTAGAAGACTATAAGCAGAGTGAAGTGAAAGAAGAAGAGAAGGAGGCGGGGAAAGAGAGCGAGCAACAACGTCAACAACAGGCCAAAAGAAGAAGAAGAAGAACACGTAGCTGCCTTCGTCCCACAGATCCACCGTGAACGTAATCTCTGAACACGGATTTCTACCTGCAAATGTGACATCGCTGAGCCATGGCGGGGATTCGAACGGTGGACCTGGCTTCTTTCAAGACTATAGAGGTGTCAAGTGACGGGCACAGGACCTTGGCTTACCCGGTGGACTGTGAAGGCAGGAAAGGTGAGAATGAAGAGCTACCCATAACGTAACATCCTACAGCACTGGTCAACGGATAACCGGTTTACCACGATGGATGTCTAATGTAGTGGGTTCCAAGTTGTGTTGTAGGAAGGGAATGGTAAAGTAACATTTCGTATTGCCTGGTGATGTTTAGGGTTGATGAGTTACAATGATACATGATTATAGGTACGTAAAGGGTGTTACAGAACGGTCGTGGATTCAGAATTGGTCCGCCTCTCACAGATGTTATTATGTCATTACTAGTATTATATTTTACTGTCTGACGTCCTGTTGGTCTTTATGACATGTATTTGTGTCCATGTGCATTGTGTATGACGGTTGTTGTGGTATGTACAGTGGTAGTGAGGTAGTGTGATCGGCAGTGCGCCACACAGCACAAGACGGTTTATGGTACTCTCGTCTACCGGATCTCTTGTCCCCGTTGGCGAGAGTTCCAACTTTTCACGTTGTCCAGTGTGGTAATTATGGAGGAGAGTTTCACGTTCGTTTTCAGAGACACCAACTACTTTTTCTTGGCCTACAATAGGTGCTTGTTCTAATGGTGCTAGTTTTATTTTGCGCAAACCAAAAAAAAAAAAAAAAAAAAAAAAAAAATATGAAACCTAACCTTATGTTTTAATGAAACCCAACCCAACCCAACCTAATCTAACCTAACCTAACCTAACAGGTTTTAAAGAAACCTAACCTAACCTTAACCACAAAATATACCTTTTTTTTTTTTTTTTTTTTTTTTTTTTTTTTTTTTTTTTTTGCGCAAAATAAAACTAGCACCATTAGAACAAGCACCTATTGTAGGCCAAGAAAAAGTAGTTGGTGTCTCTGAAAACGAACGTGAAACTCTCCTCCATATTAACCTCGAGTGTCGAGTGTTCCTATTTTCTACGATTAAATACTATACTATACTATATATCAACAAAATTGTACCTATTAACTTAGTGGGAAAGGGGGGGGGGGGGTTCTCGACACTCCGGTCATCATTCTGTTTGTGAGGATCGTCAGGTTCACAAGTCTCTGGACATAAATCCAATCCATTTTCCATAGATCCAGGGAATTTTTAGAAGACCCCTAACTGAAAAACTAGGTATTATTCTAGTGTTTGCCTATACTCCCTCTCCCAAAAAACAAGCTTGGGGACCTGGGAGAATACGAGATATTTGGCTGGGGTACAAAATATGCGTCTCAACCACATAGTTTTTGAGTTATGGGTGGTGAAAAAATTCCCTAGATTTAGGGAAAATTAATTGGATTTCTTCTCGAGTCCAGAGACGTGTGAACCAGACGATCCTTACAGAATGATGACCGAAGTGTCGAGAACCCCCCCAACCCCCGCTAGGAGGTTAGGTTAGATTTGATTAGGTCAGGTTAGGTTATATTTGGGTAGGTTAGGTTAGATTTGGGTAGGTCAGGTTAGATTTGGTTGGGTTAGGATAGGTTAGATTTGGTTAGGCTAGCTTAGGTTAGATTTGGTTAGGTTAGGTTATCTGTGGGTCAAGCCCCCCGCTAGGTTAGGTTAATTTTGGTTAGGCAAATTTCTCTAGATATAAGGAAATTACCCTAGATCTAGGGAATTTTACCCCCCCTACACAACTCTTTAATTACGTGTTTCCGACGCATAATTTGTTCCCCACCCGAAAACCCCGCATTCCCTACGCAACTTGTTTTGGGGGAAGTGAGAAAGTATGGGCAAACACTAGAAATTTTCCAAAGACTATGTGGTTGCGACATATATTTTGTACCCCAGCCAAATATCCTGCATACCCCCAGGTCCCCAAGCTTGTTTTGGGGAGAGGAGGGAGTATAGGCAAACACTAGAATAATACCTGTATATCTAATAATCTGTTACCTGTGTTACTGTATATCTAAACTGACTGTAACCTAACCTAACCTTTACCGTCGGCGAGAATTCCTGGTTTGTGTCAGGTGAGAATTTCGGTAGAGAAGAGTTCATACCAGATACCGACCAGAGAAGTAAACTGTTGATTGGTGTGTTGCATGGTTTACTCACGGTGTCTGGTGTTGTGGCATGAATGGGTGATACACCATAAAGAAAATACATTAAGTCAAATAGGCAATTATTGCAGGAGGCAAAGAGAAAACAAAATTATGAAGTCACATTTTCATGATTTGATTATTTCAAGAATTATTTTCATAGTGTTTTATTCTCAAAATCTCATGCTGTCTTTTAATTGCCTTCACAAGCCTCATGAGCCAATGTGTCACCAAATTTTCAGCAAATTGCCATCCTACCATATTTATTCACCTGGTTGGCCACCTCAAATCATGGACTGAATATTCGATCACTTACCTACTCAAATGCAAAGCTTTCTCAGATAGATCCAGTGAACCTAAACAGAGAATCTCATACAACAAAGATAATATTGTGGGGTTAAATTACTGGGTATTTTAATACAGTACATGCAAAATGTTCAGCAATGATGAAGATATTATGATACTGTTGCCCGTCAAGTGGCCACCAGGCAGGTAAAGCACCATTGATAGAAAACAAAACTCTTTTTAACAAGATGGTTTAGATTGGCCAATCAGAAGTTTCTCATATTGTATCTGAGAATGAGTAAGGTACTTTATAATATTCATATTGAATATGCTTAAGTGTATGATAAGCCATTGCCTCCTGGCACTGCCTGCCAACATGGTGTGCAATGCTTGTAGCAGCAATGGCGCCAGGTCCACTACTGAGAATTCAGCAGATTAGCCTGATGAAAGTCTATTGATATTTAGGTAGTTGTATAGACCAGGGGTTCTCAAACTGGGGGTCGCGACCCCTCTAGGGGTCACAATATGCTTCTGGGGGGTCACAAGAAGATTTATAGAATGTGAAACATGCATCAGAAACACAATTAGATTTTCTTAATATAATCATAATTATTCTTTTATATAATTTATCAATATACAACAACATACAATCACTATGCCTTCCTAGGCCTTAAATAAATTATAATAATTAAATTACAGCAAGAATGTAGAATATCAATTGCACTCATTGCGGTATTATTCATGTACTTAGAGAGAGAGAGAGAGACTATGAATATGTGAGAAATTTTCAAAAAACCTTTTGTAGGAGGGGGAGGGGTCGCAAGTCTTTTGAAATTATTAGGAGGGGTCGCAGGCCAAAAATGTTGAGAACCTCTGGTATAGACTATCCGCCACAATACATTCCAGGGTTTTTATCATGTGATATGATTGATGCGAGGCTTATAGGCCAGTAGTTTAGTCCTAGTGGTTCAGAGCAATAGCATTTCTTACAGAAGGGTAAATTATGTGAAATTCTTTCCATTGCTTGCTAGTCTGCCAGAATATAATGATTTGATAGAAATGAGGAGCGAGGGAAGTAGATCAAGACAAGAATCTTGTAACAATGGATTAACACTATCAGGACCCAGGCTGCAGTTTGGATGATTCGCTATAGATATTAGTTAGTTACTATGACAAAGTTATTCTAGAATTGAAAGTCTGATGGGGTGCTGGGTTTGATTATATTGTCAGTTTTCACTGAGAACAACTCTACCATTCATTGCTGCTCACAGTTACTAAGTTATTACCGTAATGGATTGAACTAGTGGATGGTGGTCCAAGTTCTGTGTTGTGTGTGTATGGCTGTAAAGAACATTGAGGTTACTTTCTCGTTATATGAATTTTCATACATTATTGAATAGTTGATACAAAATACTGTATCAAGCCTTGGCACAAAGTTGGTTAGAGATGATGCAGCTTCATTAGATTGTCAACCAAAAAAAGTGAGACTGTCTATATAAACCTGCCATGTTGTCCTCTTGAGTTTTGGGATGAGTTGAAGGGAGAACCGAGACAGTGAATTCCAGTCTTGCCTTTACTTGCCCAATGCACCACCACAAGGTCCTCATCTTGTCACACCACACCACAGACTCTTTTGCCACTGTGGTGTGGCTCGCCCTTCCTCTCCTCCCATCCCTCAATTCCACAGGCCTCCAATGCTGCCAAGACTCATTTAAGTTCTTGGAGAGCACATCATCTCATCATCTTTCTGTTTAACGTCAGATTTTCCCATAATGTCTTATGAGGTTAGACGGTCGATGGTACGCTTCCAATTCTATTGGCGGCATTCATCATCCAAATTTGCAGCATGAGTTTTATGCACATATACGTTTACGGAGAGCACAGGCAACCTATTGAATACTAAGACTCCCATTGTCTGTAACATTCATCCCCTCTCTCCAATTGACAGCAGACATTGAGTTCGGCCAGGAAGCCACAACTCTGCTGATTAAGGGCATTCAGCGGCGCTTCCACCAGCTATCCACCGACCCCCGAGCGCGTCCCCGCATCTACCGAGACCTGTGTGACGAACTCATGAGTCACGGCTACAACTACACGGTGGGCAGGATTCGACGCAAGTGGAACAATCTCCTAAGAAAATATAAGAGGATCAAAAAGGATCAAAACCCAGTGAAACCACAATGGGAGTATTTACAGGTAAGTTGATTCCTGGTGGAACGCCGACGTGAGTTTCGACAGGGGATGCTTGCATCCTATGTTGATCTCAAGAAGGCGTTTGACTCAGTGCATCGTGAGTCACTCTGTTATCTTCTGCGACTTCGAGGGATTCCTGCAAGGACTATTGGTTTGATAACTGGTCTGTATTCTGGGACTGAGAGTGCTGTGAAGTGTGGGGCAGGTGTATCCAGCTTCTTTCTTGTGAATACAGGAGTGAGGCAAGGGTGCGTCCTTGCCCCATCACTTTTCAACGCTTGTATGGACTGGGTATTGGACAAGGTTGTAGATCAAAGTGATTGTGGATCATCCGTCGGCAACACCAAGATCACTGATCTTGTTTTTGCCGATGATGCAGTAATCTTTGCTGAGTCGCTGGAGGTCCTGGTGATGGCTCTCGAGGCGCTGCACGAGGAGGCAAAGCCTTTGGGACTTGAGGTCTCCTGGCTCAAGACCAAGGTCCAGGTGCTTGGAGACTTACTAGATGAAGCAGTACAGTCTGTTCATGCGTGTGGCGAGGACATTGAGATCTTGGAAAGTTTTACATACCTTGGTAGCGCAGTCCATAATGACGGCGGGTCACGTCAAGAAGTCTTACAGCGGATTGGCATAGCCCACGGTGTTATGGACTCGCTCAGCGGGAGTATTTGGCGTTGTCGGTACCTGTGCAGGAGGACAAAGATCCGGATCTTCAAGTCGCTTGTAATCCCTGTCTTACTCTATGGTTGTGAGACATGGACACTAAATAGTGACTTGAAGAGACGAATCAATGCCTTTGGTAATAAGTGTCTTCGCAGAATCATGGGGTATCGCTGCAGGATGATTACGTGTCAAATCAGCGATTGCACCGTGAGACTAAATCGAGGCCTATTACCTGCATAGTCCGTCAGCGCCAACTTCGGCTATATGGGCATGTGGCACGCTACCCTGAAACCGATCCTTCCCATCGGGTTGTATCTGTAAGACAATCCGGCGTGGAGGAGGCCAAGGGGGCACCCACAAGGCTTGTGGCTGGGGCAAGTTGATGTTTCTTGTCGAGAGCTGCTTGGTATGGGAAAGGAGCCTGCATGGGAACTCGCGCGTGGTGACCCCCGGGAGTGGCGTCGTAGGTTGGGCGAGGCGACGCGCCCCCCGGCGTATGCTCCTAATGATTGATTGATTGATTAGTAAAGTTATTCTGTAGAAATGCATGTCTATCAAGCTATCAATATAAACAGACCACAAGTTCTTAGGTTGTACCAATTTTTTTTAAACGTAAGTAGGAAGTGATGAGGATGAATTTTTTAATCTTGACTCATGACTCTCAGTAGCCATCATCATGATCATCATCAGTTGTACCTTTGTCATGAACAACTTAAAAACAACTTCTGGCTTTCACAGGGCCTACGGATACCCGAGAGATCCTAACCCTTTCCTACCTAGCAAGGCTTCATCTCATACTTCTCTCGCAGTACTTTCATAATTGCATAGGTAAAGATGGGGGCATACGCTATGCTGCGCGTGGCCTTCGGTGCTCATCTGCGTGGCATTAGCCCTTTGAGTCTGTGGTGGGTGAGGACCCGTTACCCTGGGACACACGGCTAGTGTGACATCTGGATTACCACAGTTACCTTCCCCAGGTTACCCCAGGTATCCATTTATCAAACCCGAAAGGAAGGAAGAACAGCTGGGTTGGCTGGTCGCCGACTTGCCCTGGACCGGATTCGAACCAAGACCCGCAGATTCGTAGTTAGGCGCGCTAGCCACTACACCACGGATGCAACACTGCCTCTGAGAGGCAGTGTTGTAATTCTATAAAGACTTTTGTAAATCCATTTGATTTTCTGCTGTTAACTCTGTGCCACCTGCAAACACCATTGTATTCAGCCTCCATGTAGTATTATCGGTACACAATTCTTCTATAGCAATACTAATTCTTGTTTTCACTTCTCCCACATCTTATTCCATAAACAATAGTAACAGCCACAGCGTCATAACACAGCCTCTCTTGGTCACACCCTTCCACTTGTACTCAGTCAGGCACTTACATATTCTTACTGACATTAGGATTGCACAGCTTCTTATTTGTCACCTTCTGTAATCCTCCTGCATATCAGTCCATGCTGCCTCTCCCTTCACGCTCTTCCATCGGCCGTGGTGGCACAGGCTGGATTTTTATAGTGACACCTGTGATGATTTGAGGATCATGCCGCCCCCTGGTGCCCTGCGCCGCACTCACAGTCAAAGGTGAGGTTGATGGGCAGCATGTGGGTGTCTTCGGCCACTCGACGATGGAAGAAACAGTTTCTCCTGACGGGATTCGAACTCGGGACCTTGACCACTACTTCCAGAGCTACCTATAACCATCCGTCCACCACATTAACAATTGCCGAAGGAGTTACCCCCGGCGGGACTCAAACTCACCACTTCCTGATGCTAGCCACTCGCCCACCTCCTCCCCTAGTTGTTCTTTATTCTATATTTATAAGAACATCAGAAAATAAGGAAGCGACAAGAGGCCGCGAGACCTATACGTGGTAGTTCCTGTTACTTAACACTACCTACATCCACCTTTCATCCCCATCCATGAAAGACTTCTTGATTTATCTTGGCTCATCTTAATAACTTTATGGAATGCTCTATGATTGTTGAAATTATATTAGAAAAGGCATTTTGAGACGGGTTTTATTTCCAGGCAATATTGTTTTTTGTCATCAATTCAATTGTTTATATGGAATTAAGTTCTGTTGGTTTTTTAGTGTTATCTTATTGGAATGGCTGAAGTCAAGGTTAAGCATCCTTGTCGTGACCATAGGCTGTCCTTCATTCTGGTAGGCCGTGGCAGGAAGCTCATCAAAAAGGTCATTGATAAGGACATAAGGAAGCTACAAGAGGCCGTGAGACCTACACGTGGTAGTTCCTGTTACTTAACACTACCTACATCCATCTTTCATCCCCATCCATGAAATTGTCTTGCCACCTTTTAAAACTCCCTATTGACTCTGCACTATCTACCTGACGACTGAGCCCATTCCAATCATTTACCACCCTATTTGTGAACCAGATTTTCCCTCTTTCCTTTTTAAATCTACGCTTTTCTAGTTTGAATTTCCATCATCAATGACTATGATACGTACCTTGTTCAGACTTATATTCTCTATTTCAGATGATGAGAGAGTTTCTGCCTCAAAACCTAACCTTCTCAAAATGGAGCTTCTCAAGTAGCACCTCAGAAACACTGCCGTTGAGAGTGACGATAGGTTCACCCAGCAAAATTATCAAGAACTCCCTCCCTCCCTCTTCAACTCCTTCAGAACCAAGTTTTAGTAACTCGCCCCCGGTGCATGTGGCTCCCTCAATACTCAGTAGGGACATGGAACTAAGTGCAAAGAGACAAACGCTCATGGAAACATACATGGAACAAATTAAAGAAAAAGATGAGTATGAAATGGGGTATAAGAAACGCAAAGAAAGAAGAGACCGCTTAAAACTTAGGGCATTGAATAGAATAGGTGAGGAGTTGCATAGTATAGCAGCAACACAGTGTGAGATCCTGGAGAGACAAGAGAAAATACTAAATGCTCTGCAGTCGTGAAAATGTTAACTAGATTTTAATGTATAAATGCATGTATGTTTGCGAATATACTTTTAGGAAACATGTTTTAGTTGTATGCAAACTCTAATGAAGGTTCTTTATAGTGATGTATCAGGCCTTGAAGGAAATTAAGAAAGTTGATATGGAGAAGATATTTGTTTTATTTGGAGCTCTGTCAGTAGTACAAGAAGACATTGAAAAGTTGAAAATGACCCAATGCATAAGAGACGCCACAAGATAAGCTAACCACACAGAAGCATTGAAATCTGGAATACCTTTTAACCCCTTGAGGCCCAGAACGTCATTTTCATTGTAATATGACTACCATTATCTAGACAATTTTAATTAATATAAGCAATATTTTTTAGATATGACCTGTTTAGTATCCTTGTCCACTAGCTAATTTGGTATACATATTAAGTTATTTTTCGTAATTTTATGGCTAACAACAGATGATTTTATATAGCAAAGGAAAGATTGGGCGTGAAGGGGTTAAGCAGACGTGGCCATGCAAGGAATAGCCAAGAATCTAGAGCTAAGCTGGCTAAAAGTTAATATAGAGACTGGATAGTATGAGCAAGAATCTTGACTCATCATCATCATCATCTTTCCATTTAACGTCAGATTTTTCCCTAATGTCTTATGAGGTTAGACGGTCAATGATACGTTTCCATTTTTATTGACGGTGTTCATCATTTAAATTTGCAGCGTATATCATAACTAGATTCACAAACATGCGTGCCACAAAACGCATAGAAGGAAGAACATGAATCCAAAGTGAGAACTGCATAAGTGGTAAGTGTTTATGGGAGACAAACTCAAACTCACGGCCTCTTGTAGCTTATGTTTTTATGTTTTATATGAAACAAACTGAGACATCTAGGAATGGGGCAATTGAGTGTGTGGGTGCCAACAGGAGAAGCTACACACACGACTGCATAATATAGGATAATAATGTTAATAGTTATAATTGTATACCATATGCAGGGAGGGAAGGATGTTGATAGAAAGAATTGCATTCTCAGTTAGCCGATTACACTGGGGAACAAATTTTTGTTGAGTTAGGTCTGACACTTGTTATTAAGTAATTTTTGGGTGCTGAATCCAAAACTGATCTCAGTTTTTCTCTATCACGTCAAGTTTTTGAACTGTAGGATTTTCGTTTTCTTAAAAAATATGAAAAATACTGTACATAACAGTAACAGTGCTTATTTTATAAAAAGTTGCAAAGGTTAACATACAATGAAAAATGAAAGAAATAGGCATGAATAGAATTTTTATTTAACATTATCATGTTTTTAGAAAGGATAAGGCTATAATTGTGTGCAGGTTAAGGTAAAAATTTCCGTTTGTAGCTTTGTCTGCAGTGTTCAACTTGAGGACTATCGCGTTTGATGCTCCAACAATAGTCAGCCATCATATGCACATCCCATCTACCCTGGTAACGTTCTTCCATAACCTTCAAATCTTGGTGAAATCGTTCACCTCGCTCGTCGCTAGCAGCACCAAGATTTTCCGGAAAGTTGGCAAGATGGCTATGCAAAAAATGTACTTTAATACTCATATTGCAACCAAGCGCTTTGTAGCTCTCCAATAGCTTCTGAACAATTTCTGTGTAATTACTTGCACGTGTATTTCCAAGAAAGTTCTTGACGACGTCTTTGAATGATAGCCAAGCATTCTTTTCAAGGTCTGACATAGTACCGTTGAAATGTTCATCTTTGATGAGCTGTCGAATTTGTGGACCATCAAACACACCGGCCTTGATTTTTTCAATTGACAGTCCAGGAAATGCCAAGATGATGTACTTCAAACAGTCGCCATCAGTTGACAATGCTTTTACAAATTGTTTCATGAGACCTAGTTTTATGTGCAGAGGTGGGAATATTATTTTCTTCCTGTCAACAAGTGGCTCATGTACAATGTTAGAATCTCCAGGTTTAAGATCAGATCTCGGAGGCCAATTCGTCTGAACCCAATGCTTCTCTCGAGCTCTGCTATCCCACATACAGAGAAAGCAGGGATACTTTGTGTATCCACGTTGTTGACCAAGAAGGAAGGACACCATTTTAAGGTCAACACAGATGATCCAATTGTGTTTGTCATATTGCAATAACTCAATGACTCTCTTTACATCTCCATATTCTTCACGAAGACAGACCGAATGCCCAATAGGGACTGCGCCAAACAAATTGCCAAAACAAAAAAAAGTTTTACTACAGCTCACAAGTGGAATTTTGCTTATCTGGAGGGTAAGCTGTGGAGAAAAAACTTGACGTGCTAGAAAAAAACTGACTACAGATTTGGAATCAGCATGCCAATTTTAGTCTAAATAAGCTCAAAAATCTAACTCAACAATTTTTTTTTCTTCAAATTGTTCCCCAGTGTTATTGTAGTGAATATAATGCTTTATACTATGCTTCTAATGCTTCTATGTACTATTCTATGCTTCTTTATACTCTAATGCCTTACACTATGCTTCTATACTATGAATAATGCTTTATACTAAGCTTCTAATGCTTCTATGTACTATTATATGCTTCTTTATACTCTAATGCTTTATACTATGAATCTAATAATAATAATAATGATAATTTTATTCTCACCCGGAGGCATACAGACAAAACAAAGCAACAAGAACAAGAAAAAGGAGTTAACTTAAGTACTAGAGCAAAAACAAACAAATGAACATAGTACATAGGCACATCAGGGGACATAGTATTAAAGTACATAGGCTAAACATACAGGGACACCTGTGCTACCCCACATTCTGCACAAACAGCAGACCCAGCCACCGCTGTTGTATAGGTCCACATACATAGGCCGAGCTCTGCCTGACAGAGGTGATGATGGAGTTCGTAGAGAGCTCCACCCTACTCCTTAAGCTGAACACGGAGTGTCGACGAATCACATCCAGATTGTTCACCCCGTTCCTAGCGAAAGCCAGGGACGAGCTGCACCACCTGGGCAGCCCCAGAAGCCTCTTAAGGATGTCATTGTGACAGACCTTAAGGCGGTTCAGAGTGGCCACCTTGAACCGCGACCACAGTGAGTTGCAGTGACTCCTGAATAACTCCATCTTCACCTCTGCTACAGTAGGAAAATTTCCTCTGTAGAGTATTAATAATGCTTTATACAGGAGAACCTCGTTTATCCGGCACCCTCGGGGGGGGCGAGCGCATGCCGGATAACTCATTTTGCCGTTGTTTTGAGAGTTACTCTTATGGAATCGCCCAAAATCCCCTTTTTTTTTTTCTTTTTTTTTCCATCACAAGGAACTGGCCAAGGGCACAACAAAAATGGGTAACACAAAGCCCGCTTAGTTGCCAGTCCCTATAAAGAAGACAGTAAGAGAATAAAATTAAAAAGTGGGGTGAGCCAATTTAGTTCGGGAGGTGTCTTGTTACTCTTCTTTTGAAAAGATGTAAGTCATAGGAAAGTGGACAAATAGAAACAGGAAGAGAGTTCCAGAGTTTATCAGTGGGGGAAAAAAAAAAAAAAAAAAACCTGGGTCGATTAGTGCCGTTGTTTTGAGGCTGCCGTTGTTTTAAATGCCGGTTAAACGAGGTTCTCCTGTACTATGCTTCTATGTACTATTCTATGCTTATTTATACTCTAATGCTTTATACTATGAATCTAATGCTTTTATAATTAATGCCTTATAGCTGCTGCCTTTTATCTTGTTGGTGAAGAAATGGTGTAGCTACAGAATGATGCCGTGTGACATAAAGACTGAATTCATAATGAGAGAACATAGGAATTATAAGCAAGGTTCTTACATAAGCTGTCATAGAGATTGTCTTTAATTTGTAAATGCGCCAGGCAATAATCTATGCAAATGAAAGAAAGACGAAAAGGGAAAAAAAGGAAAACTGGTTGTGTTTATATAGTGTGGGAATTTATGTCACATACATATATTTAATAAGAGGTCTTACCTAATCAAAACCCATCGTCTATCTCATCCCGACACAATACCCCAACTAGTCAACTAACTAGGATACTTATCGGTGGGTAGTGGGTTGAAATCGCTGTAGGCTTTTATCAATACTGCCTGTCCTGTGATCCGAAGTGGTCGCCGTGATCGAGGCCGTAGGTGAAGTGCGGAGGTGGAGGCGTTATTGTGGTTGGCGTCAAGGAAGCTATTCAGGCTTAATAGACGCGGCACTGATATTTGCTATGTCGATAAGACACGTCCTATTGTTTTGGTTATAACACTTATATGTACAAAGAACGTATGTACAAATCTCTTCATTATAATCAGAGAAGAGATGTTAATCCCGTGGGAGCTGGTAGTGTACTTGTATATACGTACAAGCACGTATGTTAGTAAGAGATGTTAATCCCGCAAGGGTCTGGAGTGTACTAAATTTCCAAGCCAGCTGCGGCGACCGGCCACACAAATCCCACCTACACGTGTCAATCATCGGTGGCGAGAATCTAATGGGCAGCAGCCAATGACCGCGCTTCTAACCAAGGTGCTAATTATAAGGTGCAAATGCTTAATATTGCTGGGAATGTTCAATTATTCTATCCCAGCACTTATCACTTACTCAAATTACCTTAATTATTATCCATTACCATTTTTATTATATATATATACATCTCTACGCATCCCTTTGATGAGCGGACAATACCTCCCTCACAAGGGGGGGAGGTGAAACAAACCACCACTCTACCAATTATTGAGAGGGTGGTTGGTGGGTAATTTCCACATATAGATACAAGAAAGGAAGAGACATTAACGAAATTCATTGTCTCTACATACTATAATTATTTTGTTCTCTGATAATATTATAGGACACGCTACTCCACCCTTGAGGAATGAAAGTCAAATGAAAAAAAAGTGCCTTCCTACACCAGAACGTAATAGGCCTCTTCCATTTGTGCCCAAGTTGCATGAACCAGTTCTTTCAGTTCAGGGTTGGGTTCGCGTGTCACAAATGGAACGCAAAAACCCCGTTTTTTGTTTACAAACATACTCAGCTGGCGAGGAGAGAGAGAGGTAACTCAGCTAGCTGTTATGTGAAGGGATCATATCAAGTTTAAGATCGCGGGAACGCATGGCCTCCACCAGGGCCTCTTGTATGCTGTCTGACATCCTCTCCGACTCGTGCATGCGGAAAACCCATCACGATAAGAGAAATAGGGCCCAAGGCGACCATTTTTTGTTATGAACTGAAAACTCTACCCAAGCTACCCACCTCTCAATGTGAGTAGAGAAAGTTCACGGGTTTTGCTGCATCACTACGCGCTTTGCCTCGGACCCAGGTTTTCGTGCGCAAATGGAACGCCTGAATTCTTGGGCTCCGTGAACTGGTTCTTGAAATGTCGCAAATGGAAGAGGCCTTATTTGTTATGGCTGTGTAAGGAAAATATCAAACCACCTCTCTCTAAATACCAACATGAAGAAGTGTTTGGACAGTGCGTGGTGATCGGCTACACAGGGATAAAGTAGCACGTGAAATAAGGGTCAAGTAATGAAGATAAAGGACATGAATGGTGAGGCTTTGTTGGTGGTAGCTATACCCTTTGGATAACGAGGGAGACAGATCGAGAGATAGATAGATAGATGAAGAGACATATATATATATATATATATATATATATATATATAGATATAGATATAGATATAGATATAGATATAGATATAGATATATAGATATAGATATAGGTGGAGAGACAAACAGACAGGCAGAGATACTTCCACATATATATAGAGAGACTGATATATGCATATAGATAAATGGAAAGATAGACAGATAAATATACTATGGGTAGATGGGGAGAGAGCCAGAGATACATCGGGTACTCCGTAGTGTAGGGGAAGCACGTTCGGTTCACAACCGAAAAGTCCCGGGTTCGATCCCCGGGCGGAGCGGAAACAGTTGGGCTGTTTCCTTAAAACCCGAGCCCTTGTCCACCCAGCAGTGAATGGGTACCGGGTGTTAGCCGGGGGTTTGTAACCCGCCTCCCGGGGTGCTGGCTTCGGCCAACACTATAAGCACTACCTAGCAGACAGCTCTCTAGGGGAGAGAGAGCTGTCTGGTTACAGTGGAGATCCATCTCAGTTGCGTCGATAACTGACGAAATTCTTCAAACAACAAAACATCAATACATACAGATAAATGGGGAGACATGCATATACAGATAAATGAAGAGATAGACATATTGATATATGAAGAGACAGTCAGACAAACAGACATATACATATAGATAAATGGTAAGACAAACAGAGATACACATAGATAGATGGGGAGGGGGACAGAAAAATAGATAGATAGTGAGTCATTCGGTTAACTACCAATATTAGTACAGATATTAAGGAAATAATGATCAAAGACACTTATCCAAGCTTCAAATTATAGGCAATGACTAGATTATGACTCATAACACGCTTCATCCCCTCATATGTCCTTAAATGATTGCATAATGTTGGTGTGCAAAGCAAGGCATTTCAAATATGGTGCAATTTTTCTCTAGTTTACGTTCTTATAGAAATGAGGAGTCAAAGTGTGAAGTATAGCGTCAGGGAATCGCTTCTGGGACGTATTGGTGCGCATGTTGACAACTGGATTCCTTATAGGCAACACAAACATGATCTGCCTCGAGAGCTGCGAAGGAGGCATGGAAATCATTACATGCAAATAAAAGACACCTGTATAGCCAATCAAATAAATATTGAATAGTAGAAAATAATGCATTAGTAAAATATAAAGAAATGTAGATCATAAAGCAATAGAGATCCAGAGGGAAGTAAAGTATAAGGCGAGGTATAAATGTTGGCTCGTCTCCCTTGCCCTGCGTAGCTCCACCATGCTGTCCCGAGGGGTGCAGGAGGACGCATGGGAAGACGTGCATGGAATTATCACCATATTCCCTGTACTGTAAACCTATCCGCAGTTATAATGTTACTATGACACGCCTGTAAGCCCAGTGCAGCTGAGTGGCGGTAGTGCACGCGGAGACAAGCTGGAAATACGAGTACTGGAGGTGGTTGTGTGGTGAGTGTGTGGAATATGGCGACGCAGACAGACAGTGGTGGTCGTGGAGGCACAGACAAGCCAGGGACGTCATCCTGGGCTGGCATTGTTGGCGGGGGCAAGAATGACACTAGCGGGGAAGCCAGTAAGCAACCCGTGGAGGATAAACCAGTGAATGATGCGTGTGTGGAGGTCGCAGCTGGTGTGGGTGGTGAGGCCGCCGCCCTGCCAGCTGAGCCAGCAGGCGATGACCTGCTCGACCCCGAAGAGCTGTCGCAGTTCACAGAGATCCGCAACAAGAAGGATCGTGCCCGGAAGAAGGAGGGGAGTTACCGTGGCGGGGGGAGGAAGGACAAGCGTGGTGGTGGTGGGAGACGGGAGTACGTGGAGTGGGAGCCGCGCTATGACAGGGGCGAGGGAACGTCCAGGGGCAGGGGCGGGAAGAGGCCTGGCCGCGAGCTGGGTCCTAAGATACTGAACGGTCCTGAGGGTGAGGAGGAAGGCGTGGAGGAAGGGCAGGCCGTGACGGAGGGTGAGGAGGAGAAGGTACATTACGTGCCCGCCCCTGCACCCATGGTCAATATCTGGGAGAAACGACGGAGCGTCCCTGCCCCTGCCATGCCCCCTCTCGCCCTTGCCAAGGCCCCTGCCGCCCTTGCCAAGGCCCCTGCCGCCCTTGCTAAGGCCCCTGCCGCTCTTGCCAAGGCCCCTACCGCCCTTGCCAAGGCCCCTGCCGCCCTTGCCAAGGCCCCTGCCGCCCTTGCCAAGGCCCCTGCCGCCCCTGCTAAGGCTGCAGACACCGTGACCCCGGCCCCGACACCTGGTAAGTACTAGTTCTTCCCTAGTGTGTTTGCAAGGGCTCCTCCCAACCCAGCATGTGAGAGGCAGGCCAGCCACGCGCCAGGCTTGTTTACCTGGTAGGCATGTGTCAGAGGGGGGAAGCCAGCACCCTCAGGCACGCAGCCCTCAACAATAACACACTGATGATGCTATGGTTATTTATATACACCATTAGATTCAGGGTAAATATGCAGTTTCAACCAAGTCCCTATTGACCAATACTTTCCTGATATAAATGGGGGGGGGGCTGCGCCCCCACAGACCCCCTGCTAGTTAACTAACCTAACCTGGGCATTGATTACGTAACCTACTCACTAAGCGGGTCCGCCCCCCCATCGGACTCCACTTGTGTTATTTTAATTTCTGACAGCTGTTGTAGGGGTTGAAAATACTCCTAATGATGAGAACGAAACATTCAGGATACTTAAACCCACTGGATACCACTAAAACTGCACATATACCAAATTGAGAAAAGCAGCAACACCACACATTGGAAGGTGCATCATGTGGGTACCCTGTTGTGTGGCTGCTGCAGTAGTAGGCACAGGGGGCACGGATGGGGGGAGGGGTTAGATAAGATCCGTTATTCCAGCACCACCTGTCACTGACTTGTCATGTGAGTGACAGGAAGGGGTGTGGAGGTGGTTGTGGGTAATGGAAGGCATTGATGCATGGGTTATAGTTGATGCCTCACTCCAGTATTGTTTATTGTTTTGTGGCTCTTATAAAGCCTTAGTGGGGATCCAGGACGGAGGAAATATATTACATCATGAATGTATTTTGTTGTATACTGCTGCTGGGGTGGTGTTAGTCATTGTATAGGAGACACAGGCACGATGGGTAATGACAGCACTTTTTTTTCCTAGAGAATTTTATATTCACATTAGTTTCCTGGTAATTTTCAAATGCAGAATATACATGTGCAAGTTTGAAGTTAAGGACGACTTTCTTTCTCGTGCCTTTCTCACCGAGTCTTCTGAAGCAAATCCCACAATGGCTCATGCTTCAACACCAACACAAAGCAATAGGGAGGCAGACACCCCATCACCAACCCTTAACTCATGGGAGCTTTGAGGCAATGAGGCACGTACTTAAGTAGGCGGGAAAAGAATGAGAGATATATAAGGAAATAGGAGTTAGCCGATCCATCTCTGTATTTACAGTTATACACCAAGGTATGATTGAAATAATTTAGTATGCAAGCATAGGTAGTTGATCTAGTTATTGACTGAACAGGGTAGAACAATTCACTTGTCAATGTAGAACATTGACAAGAACAGGGTAGATTAGAAAAAGAAGTTATTGCAAGAGGAAGTGAGAAATAGCAAGAGATTGTGCCTATGGCCCCACGTGTGATTGTGGCTGCCTCAGCTCGCTCAGCATACCTGATTCATTTGTTATCAGACTTACCACTGAATATCAAATCTGGTTTCCTGCGTGGCTGTTGGTGGTGTCATCATCTGTTCAGGAAGTGTAGTGCTTTCCATTCATTTGGTGGTGTGATAACGAACAAGTTGTCTTGTGGTTGAGTCATCCCGTGCAGTGGTTTGGCCAGTGCCAGGCTGCAGGTGACCTTCCAGAACACTTGTCTCCCACCAAAGAGTGACGCACTGCCATGTTATCGACTGACCCAGCGAACAGCTTATGATATGATATTATATCTTGGCAAATATATAATCAAGAAGTCTTAACTTAAGGGGTTGGACTCGGGGTTGGAATCTGAGTTGGACACTCAAAACATAAGGGAGTCAGAGCCAGTTGTCACTGAATTAGTGGACAGTTAGCATACTTGTGTGTGTTTTGTAAATAAATCTGTGTTTTGTGTTTTGGCAGCAGGTAGTTGCCAGCTTTACAATACTCTTTCATGCTCGGGGCCAAAAATGAAATTAGCTGAGTAGTCGAATTTCAGATTTCATAGGTCACTAGAAAACACAGGAAAAACAAGTTTTGGTACTTTTATTTGTGATTCTTACATAAATGGCAGGACTTTCTTCCCCTTCATTCCATTGTCATAAATCTAATGGAAGATTCAGCCTGGTCCGCACTGTGGTTGTGATCTTGATAGGGCCACCTGACCTGCCTCTCTACTCCCTCCCTGACTCCTGGAGCAGCGATCCTGATGTAGATACTTGATAGCAGCCCCGCCCTGCGCTGAGGCCCCAGGTGTGCTTCCTAGATAGAGTAAGGAGCCCTCTTCTACTAAACACGTATCCCACAAAGCAAATATGATTTAGCACCTCAATCGGAAACAGTGCACACCTTACATTGTGTAGGCCACGTTCACCACACTAGGGATAGATAAAGAATAGATGTTGCCCACGTTCACCACGCAAAGAATAGATGTAGGATAGGTCAGGGAGTGTTGACTGTAACCTTACACAGACAGGAAGGTGACACTCCCTCCCTCCTGGTGTGTTAGGGATGGCTGTGGCTGGGACATTGGCTGCAGCATACATGAAGGGCTCTGTGCCTTATTAAGAAGAATGGTAAACAAATGGACTATTATAATTATGGGAGGACATTTTGGAATATATAAGAGTAAGGGGGATGAAGTGTGCAAGAGTACAGTGTATGGACAGGACCGAATGGAGAACTAAGTAATAGTAGTAATTATCATGGCTACCCCTTTGAGGAAGCTACAAGGAGTGGACGCCAGGGTAGATTAGATTAGATACCAAAAAGACAAATTGTGGTCAGTGATGCCATATCTAACTTGTTTATGCTAGATACTCCTATTGTATGGAGTATCTAGATGGGTGGACATCACTGTAATTACTGTCTCTATCACCTATCTACATCAGAATGCTACCTCTAACTTCGGACAGTGAAAGAATAGCCGAGATGCGTTTGTTAGGTTTACAGGAACTACCACGTGTAGCTAGGTCTCTGAGCCTCTTGTAGCTTCCTTATGTTCTATGGATTGGCAACACAGGGTAGATCAAGAAGTAACGGATTCAAGCTGGAAAAGCGTAGATTTATAAAGGAAATAGAGAAAAACTGGTTCACAAATAGGGTGGTGAATGATTGGAATGGACTCAACAATAGACAGGTAGTTAGTGCGGAGTCATTAGAGAGCTTTAAAGGGAGGCTGGATAAATTCATGGATGGGGATGAAAGGTGGATGTAGGTAGTGTTAAGTAACAGGAACTACCTCGTGTAGGTCTCACGGCCTCTTGTAGCTTCCTTATTTTTGTATGGTCTTATGTTCTAACACTACTGCCAGGCTCTTTGTTATGATTCATTCACCTGCTGTATAAATCCCTGATGGCAGCTACCCAGATGTCGTCAAATGCTTCTTGTCTGTCCCCATCAACCCCTGCACGCCCAGATCTTTCCTTGGCTATATAAAATAGTCTTGTTAGCCATGAAATTACGAAAAATAACTTAATATATCAAATTAGTTAGTGAAAAGGATACTAAGCAGGTCATATCTATAAAAATATTACTTATATTCATTGAAATTATCTAATGGGACCTAAATTACAATGAAAATTATGTACTGAGCTTCAAGGGGTTAAATGGGAAATCATGGGTGTTGTTGGGGCCTCATCCCATGTCCTCTCTGTCTGTCTTCCATCACTATACTTGTCTGTCTTCCATCACTATACTTGTTTGTCTTCCATCACTATACTTGTTTGTCTTCCATCACTATACTACTTGTTTGTCTTCCATCACTATACTTGTCTGTCTTCCATCACTATACTTGTTTGTCTTCCATCACTATACTTGTCTGTCTTCCATCACTATACTTGTTTGTCTTCCATCACTATACCTTTGTCTTCCGTCACTACCATTTCAAAATAGTATAGAACATGCCTCACCTAACACCAAAACATGGAGGTGCATTCCAGGTCATATTTAGTAACAAGTCGTCTGCTATATCACACGTGGTTCAGTCTGATGCTATAATTGAGTGTAAGGAATAGATCTAGGTATTTATAGAAGATTTTGTAATTTTAAAGTTATAGATTTTGATTTATAGAAGATAGATGTAGAATTTATAGAAGAAGAAGAAGGGTATTTATAGATTCACTGACAGGCAATGCATTTCATGCCACCTTCTTTCTGTTTAACGTCAGATTTTCCTTTAATATCTTAAGAGGTTAGACGGTCGATGATACGCTTCCAACTATCTATCCATTGCCTCAACTTCTTCAATGCCCAATGCTGCCAGATCCTCTTCAGCACACTGCCTCCATGTCTGTGCCACTGCCACGCAGCTCATGACATCTACAACTAGGAGGGGGGGGGGGGCACTCAGTAGAGCGCATACCTCCGCCCGAATATTTCATCAAATATACGTCTATATATATATATATATATATATATATATATATATATATATATATATATATATATATATAATATATATATATAATGAAGATATAAACCAGCGCGGGTAAAAACCGCGCTGGTTTATATCTTCATTATCTCGCTTATAAGATCTCGCTATATTTAGCGAGATCTCGCATTATCTCGCTATAGATCTCGCTTCCCTCATGGAGAAAGTATTCTCTCTCTCTCTCTCTCTCTCTCTCTCTCCTCTCTCCCCTCTCTCTCTCTCTCTCTCTCTCTCTCTCTCTCTCTCTCTCTCTCTCTCTCTCTCTCTCTCTCTCTCTCTCTCTCTCTCTCTTCTCCTCTCTCTCTCTCTCTCTCTCTCTCTCTCTCTCTCTCTCTCTCTCTCTCTCTCTCTCTCTCTCTCTCTCTCTCTCTCCTCTCTCTCTCTCTCTCTCTCTCTCTCTCTCTCTCTCTCTCTCTTATATATATATATATATATATATATATATATATATATATATATATATATTATGCACTCAGTATGAGTGCATACCTCCGGCCGAATATTTTATCAATTGGTTGCCATGGCAACAGCTGTCAGTAGATTTCATCCAAAATTTAATGAGTTCTTCCTTATACCAAATAGACTTGGTATACCGAGTTTGGTCCAAATCTATTTGTAACTTCTCGAGAAATCCTGTACACTAACAAACAGACAGACAGATCGGGGTGAAAACATAACCCCTCCAACTTCGTTGGCAGAGGTAATTATCACTCAATTACTTAATGAATTCACTTGTTTCTCACTTGATGATACCTACATTGAAGATTTTATTTATATTTATAGATTTTGATTTATGGAAGAAGTTATTTTTAAATTCACTCACTCACACAATGCATCTCATGACATCCACAATTATCACTCAATTGCTTCATGAATTCACTTGTTTCTTACTTGATATTGATACCTACATGGAAGATTTTATTTATATTTATAGAAGTAGTTATTTTTAGATTCACTCACTCACACACACAATGCATCTCATGACATCCACAATTATCATTCAATTGCTTCATGAAATCCTTTGTTTCTTACTTGATATGGATACCTACATTCTCAGACTCAGTGTTCAGACTGATGTTCACGTTGGTGGTGTCGTGGCAAGTTGTAGTGAAGCATTTATAGCCGAGTGTTTTTTGTTGTGCCAAGAGTGGTGTTTGTGGCCCTGTTCTGTGCCAGCGTGTGTTCCTGTGTTGCGGCTCACACACTGGACACCCCGATGGCCTTGTGAAGTAGTTTGGCATTTATTTGTATATGGCATTGTTTACACTTACTAGAACCATAAAATCCCAGTTATTTTTGCTAGCAGAGTTATATACAAAACAAAAACACGAAACACAAAACACGGTATATATACAAAAATAGAAGAAAAGTTGATACTAGAAAGGCAAGGTAGTGATATACTAATATATATTACTAATAGTTATAATCCAGACGAACATTGATCTTTCTCTCTCAATGAAGTCCTCGCCTCACTGTTTCCTGACAATTCTTTCACCCATAAATGTAAATGATATTGTAAGAAATATGTGCTTGGGTGAATGATAGTTATGTTTAGTAATTCATTCACTCATTTCATAAAGCAGAACAAATGTTGAAAGAATATATACGTGACAGACAGACAGATAGAGAGAGACTGAGATCATTGGCAAGTAGTAGTATCGTCTTACTCTTATTTAAAAAAAATCTCTTCATACTCAATTACTCGCTATAATAAAAGGAATTCCATCCATTTTTATCGAAAGAGAAAGTGAAATATCAAGACACAAAAACTAACCTACATATTTTTTACACATTTTTTTCTTCTTCATAATAGAACTGACGACTCAACTTACTTACACTTTTATTTGTTCCTTACAGAAATGAAGACTAACAGAATTTCAAGACAATATTTCTTTCTTTATAGAACGTTAGCCTAACAGAATAATTTTAAGACAATTTTTTCCCTTATAGCAAAGACCTACATAATCAAGACACTATTTTTTCCTTTGCAGACCCCCCTGCTCCTGCCCCTGCTCCTACCCCTGCTCCTGCCCCTGCCCCCGCCCCTGCCTGGAACTGTGTACAGAGTGACCCAGGGAAGCAGCTTGTGTCGCGAGGCACGGGTGAGTGTTACTTGCATCTATATTAGTGTGTGTGTGTGTGCGTGTGCTGCATAGACTGGCTTGGATGAGCATGACTGGAGACTGCCCGGGTACTAAGTGGAGTGTGAATGATCAGCACTTTTGTTTATAATGACCGGCAGAAAAGTTGTTGATGAGGTTTGAGTAAGTAAGTTAGGAGGCAAAATGAAGGGAAAAAGAAATGTTAGAATATCTTAGACATGAAATCATTCCAACTTGTAATATTTTTGACGCTTTTTAGAGGTCCTCAAAAACTTGCTGGAATACAATACGAAAATCTCTAAAACAAAATACATGGGATTGAACTTTCACTTCTTTATTTTTTCCCTCTCTATATTTTCTTATGTTTATTGATCTATTTATTCCTAGGTATCGATTAGCAAACCTTCATTTCCGGGATTCAGAAAATATAAATTATCCACCCACTAACTTTGTGCCTGTTGCTTTATATACCCTTAACCTGAAATAATGGATCCCTGTGTGTGTGTGTGTGTGTGGTGTGTGTGCGTGTGTGTGTGCGTGTGCTGTGTGCGTGTGCGTGTGTGTGCTAAAAGGTGTCGAGGAGATAGGCGTGGCTTACGTTCACACACACACACACACACACACACACACACATGTCAGGTCACAGTATCTTCATTGTGTATGTGTATGTACGTGTCACCTGTTGCTAATGGGGCACGTACAGGCATAACTGGGCATGTACGTGTGTGTGTGTGTCGCGGGGGCTGGGGGGGGGAGGTGATGGATCAGACTTGCCCCACACGGATACTGATTGCCGCGAAAAAAGAAAAAAAAATAGTGTCAGGTGAAAAGAAAAAAAAAAGTTCGTGTGACAGTAAAGTTTAAATGGAGTTCGTTTTTTTTTTTTTTTTTTTTTTTTTTTTTTTTTTTTTTTTTATAGAAGACTACTACTACTGCTACTGCTGCTACTGCTACTACTGCTACTGCTGCTACTGCTACTGCTACTACTACTACTACTGCTACTACTACTACTACTACTACTACTACTACTACTACTACTACTACTACTACTACTACTACTACTACACACTACTACTACTACTACTACTATTACTATTACTATTACTACTACTACTACTATATCTACTTTTACCACTACTACTACTACTATTATTATATCTACTTTTACCACCACCACCACCACCACTACTACTACTACTATTATATCTACTTTTACCACTACTACTACTACTATTACTACTACTACCATCACCACTGCTACTACTACTTCTACTACTGAGTAACTCATATCTCTTTACTTACATAGTTCAGAAATATTAGTATCAGATCAAATGAGTGTCTTGTCTTGGCATTCCGGTGTGTGTGTGTGTGGTGTGTGTGTGTGTGTGTGTGTATGTGTGTGTGTGTGTGTGTTCATCTAGTTGTATTTTACAGGGCCTGAGCAACGCTCGTATGGCCCCGTCTCCATATCAACATTTATCATTCTTCCTTAGTGCTTAGTGTTGGAGGAGGCCACCACCCCTGGAGGCGGGTCACAAACCCCGGCTAACACCCGGTACCCATTCACTGCTGGGTGGACGGGGCTCGGGTTTTAAGAAGACCGCCCGTTTGTCTTCGCTCGCCCGGGGATCGAACCCGGGACTTCTCGGTTGTGAACCGAGCGTGCTATCCCTTACACCACGGAGTACCCCGCACACACACACGGAATGTGTGTGTGTGTATGTATGTAAAAGATGAACACGTAACCGGTCGTCGGAAAGAAAGTATCAATGTAAAAAAAAAAAGTAACTTAAAAAAAGAAAGTAACTTAAAAAAAGAAAGTTTAAGTAATTCTGATACCTTACTTCTAATACTTTTGTTTCCTTGGTAAGTTCTCTCTCTCTCTCTCTCTCTCTCTCTCTCTCTCTCCTCTCCTCATCTCTCTCTCTCTCTCTCTCTCTCTCTCTCTCTCTCTCTCTCTCTCTCTCTCTCTCTCTCTCTCTCTCTCTCTCTCTCTCGCCACCTATCCATCCATTTCTCCTTATATCTGTTTTCCTACCATTCTCTCTCTCTCTCTCTCTCTCTCTCTCTCTCTCTCTCTCTCTCTCTCTCTCTCTCTCTCTCTCTCTCTCTCTCTCTCTCTCTCTCTCTCTCTCTCTCTCTAACTAGTTGATGTCATGTCACCTTATATGTTTTTCCTCTCTCTCTCTCTCTCTCTCTCTCTCTCATCTTCTCTCTCTCTCTTCTCCTCTCTTCTCTCTCTCTCTTCTCCACCTATCCATCCATTTCTCCTTATATCTGTTTTCCTACCATTTTTTTTTCTCTCCTCTCTCTCTCTCTCTCTCTCTCTCTCTCTCTCTCTCTCTCTCTCTCTCTCTCTCTCTCTCTCTCTAACTAGTTGATGTCATGTCACCGTGTTTCGTATTTTCTTGATATTTGTACGTTTTAATGATGCGGTTACAAGGTCAACAACAAGGGTAGAGAGAGAGAGAGAAGAGAGAGAAAGAGAGAGAGAGAGAGAGAGTGGGAAGGAAGGAAAGAGGGAATGTGGGAATGGAAGGGAATGAGAGAGAGAAAGGAAAGGAATGAGAGAGAGAGAGAGAGAGAGAGAGAGAGAGAGAGAGAGAGAGAGTTTGGTAAGAGTGACAAGGTAGGAATGTGAAGGGAATGAGAGAGATAAGAAGGGAATGAGAGAAAGAAGAGAGAGAGAGAGCGGGCTATTTCCAGCAGGAGGAGGTGGTGTGGGTTGGCTTGTGTGTTTTCTCTCATGATACTGTGTGTGTGTGTGTGTGTGTGTGTGTGTGTGTGTGTGTGTGTGAGAGAGATGAGGCGAGACAAAACGGGCCCAGACTAAACGGTTCCATTTTATTGTATTATCTTATTGATCTTATTTATTCATCCTATCTTTGCTCTTAATACCTTCTTGTAGTGTTTATAGTAGCTTGTGTGATTGTCTTGTATTGATCTAATTTATTGGCGTCATTTATTTTATTCTTTTCTTGAATAGGTACATTTTTTTATTATCATTTAGTAGGTACATTTTTTTTTATCATTATTTATGAGTGGCCACTTTTTTATGGTTTATATTAATATATTTTGTGGGGGGGTTCACTTTTTTTTAACCCCTTGAGGTCCAGAACGTAATTTCATAGTAATTTGACCACCATTAGATGATTTTTGTGAATATAAGCCATGTTTTAATAAATATGACTTGTTTAGTATCTTTTTCCACTGACTAATTTGGTTTATTTTGTAACTTCGTAATTTTATGGCTCGTCAACATACAATTTTTTTTTATAGCAAAGGAAAGATCTGGGCGTGGAGGGGTTAACGTCCCTTTTTTTTTGGGGGGGGGGTGTTGCAGGTTGTAGTGGTGGGGGGGGAGGGGAAGGGGAGGCGAGGCAAGGCAAGATGGTGTTGGGGGGGGGGGGCGACCAAGGAAGGAGGGATCCGGTTTGAACTGCGGGGGGGGGAAGGGGAGGGAGCTTGTCCAATATTTCATTTTTTGCTAAGTACTTTTTTTCTTTTTTACTGTTGGCTTATCATGACTTATTTTATGACTTATTGACTTATGTTATGCCTTACACACAGTGACCCTGACGTGCGTTCTCTGGGGAATGTTTATTTTCTTGTTTATTTATATTTTTGCTAATATTTGTAACTAGTAGAAATGTAACGTTGTGTATTTCGTGATGAGAGAGAGTGATCATTATTTAGCTGCATGAATCTTTCTGTCTCTTTTATAAATGTTGGTGTCAATTTTGTGTATTTCATGAGACTCGAGTTTGATATTTGCTATCTCTCTCTCTCTCTCTCTCTTCTCTCTCTCTCTCTCTCTCTCTCTCTTTCTCTTTCTCTTTCTCTTTCTCTCTCTCTCTCTCTCTCTCTCTCTCTCTCTCTCTCTCTCTCTCTCTCTCTCTCTCTCACACACACACACACACACACACACACAGTACATCTATCAGGAAAGGGAAAAAAAAGCAGTATGTGTGTGTCATTCACCCATTGTCCTTGCTCAAGGGGGACAGTAACCGCCCGAATTTGTCCGTGAAAAATCTCCGGGAGCGAGCAGGGATTCGAACCGGCTAACCACATAATGGCAGGCCAGCGCTCTATTCACTTGACCACCGTGACTGTGTGTGTGTTGTCGTTATTCATTAAAGCGTCATATTCCCCTACATCAACATATCCTTTGTTATCGCCTGGTGGTGATTTGCAGTATCGCAGGACGCAGTGAGCAGAATTCACACTAGAGTTCTATACGGAAAGACTTGTCAATAGCAGTACAACGTTAATTCCTTACAGTAGGTAGTAGGTGTACTTTTCTTGTCAGGAGAAACGGTTATACTTATCTGTTCTCTTTTCTTCTTTACTTTTCGTTTTCTTTTCTTTACTTTTCGTGTTTTTTTCCTTTTCTTTTCCTTTACTCTTCGTGTGTTCTCAGTTCTTTTCTTTGTGTTACTTTTCTTTTTCTTTAGTACCTTTCGTGTTCTTTTATTTTCGTGTTTCAGTTCTTTTACTTTCGTTACTTTTCTCAGTTTTCTTTTCGTGACTCTTTGTTTTACTTGACGCCTCGTGTTCTCTGTACTTTTCTAGTCGTCTCTTCTCCTTCTATACTTTTCGTGTCTCCTCTTTTCCTGACATTACTTTCTCCTTTAATTCATTCACGTATCCTCTCTTGTTATCTTTTCGCTACCCTTCTATTCCTCTCTCCGCGTCCTCCCCAGCAGTGTGACGACCGCTCCCTCGCTCCCAAGTGTTATGCAACCACAGTTTTTTCTACCTCTTCCTCTCCCTTTGTTTGGGTTCGTCCTCGCCGCAGCGCTGTGTAGTAATGCGTTCTGTGGCATCTTAGAACGCCTGTGGGCTCTTAGAGGGTTGGACTAAGTTTTTTTTCACACTCGCTCTATCTATCTTTCAATTTATCTCTATCTATCTATCTATCTATCTATCTATCTATCTATCTATCTATCTATCTATTTCAATTTATCCTATATCTATTTCAATTTTTTTTTTTTCTCTCGCTCTCTCTCGCTCTCTCTCGCGCTCTCTCTCTCTCTCTCTCTCTCTCTCTCTCTCTCTCTCTCTCTCTCTCTCTCTCTCTCACACAGGAAATAAATTAAAATGTAGATATAGAGACGGGACCATACGAGTGTAGCTCATGATCTGTAAAATACAACTAGATTAATACTCCTCTCTCTCTCTCTCTCTCTCTCTCTCTCTCTCTCTCTCTCTCTCTCTCTCTCTCTCTCTCTCTCTCCTCTCTCTCTCTCTCTCTCCTCTCAAGTTCTCGTATGTGAAAATAAACTAAGTTGTGTTATTGGAAGTGAAGGTAGTTGTTGTTCAAGGTGTAAATATATTAACTAACAGCACAGGTGTCATGTCAT
>JACEEZ010012726.1:172500-187500 GCA_016584305.1 Chionoecetes opilio
TGACGGAGTGGGTGGGTGAATGGGTTGCTTGGTGGGTGGATGATGGAGTGGGTGGGTGAATGGGTTGCTTGGTGGGTGGATGACGGAGTGGGTGGGTGAATGGGTTGCTTGGTGGGTGTATGGGTTGCTTGGTGGGTGGGTGAATGGGTTGCTTGGTGGGTGGATGGGTTGCTTGGTGGGTGGATGAGGGAGTGGGTGGGTGAATGGGTTGCTTGGTGGGTGGATGACGGAGTGAGTGTGTGGGTGGTAGTGGCGGTAGTAGTGGTTCGTGTGGAGGAGGTTGGCCCACGATTTCTCAGAACCTTTTGGCTACTGTGAAGACCTACTGAAACCCTGCCAAGGCCTGTGTGTGTGTGTGTGTCACGTGGTTGGAGGGGCTGAAAGTCTCCTCAGTCGCCACACACACACACTCACACACACTCAACATTTGGTCACGCTCTCACGTTTTGAACACTTGTATAATAATCTAAGCCAGTTCACACATAACCATACTCGCCTCTGTGTAACTACGGTCTTACACACACACACACACACACACACACACACCGTACCTTTAACACCCCCTCCTCCCTCTATCACATTTGTTACCACTATTGTTTTCCACTAAGTATTGTTTTACTCCACTGGGTCACTTATGTCTGCCTAGTGCCTCGCTTTGCCTTTAGCCTTACCTACCTTCTCACGTGTCCTGTGGGCGTGAGATGTGTAGGGTGGGGGTAATAAGTGCACAGGTGTAGGGCAGGTGTGAAGGCCCGGGACACCTGTTAAAAGACTTCTATAAGTACTATTACCCATCCACCTGTGACTTGACTTATTTACCACTCCAGTAATGATCCGCGCGCCACCAGTCCCCACCACCCATCCCTTCGCCTTCGTGTAACTCAGTGAAGGTCCTGGCATTCGTAGTGCATGTCTAAGGGCACCTACCCTTACCCTAAGCCTTCGTGTAACCCATGAAGGTCTTGGTATTCGTAGTGCAAGTCTAAAGGCACCTACCCTTACCCTTCGCCTTCGTGTAACCCAGTGAAGGTGCTGGTATTCATAGTGCATGTCTAAGGGCACCTACCCATCCCTTCGCCTTCGTGTAACCCAGTGAAGGTGCTGGTATTCATAGTGCATGTCTAAGGGCACCTACCCATCCCTTCGCCTTCGTGTAACCCAGTGAAGGTGCTGGTATTCGTAGTGAGTGTGTAAGGGCAGGGCACCGTCCCGCCATGGAGCCTTGTGAGCCCTGCGGTGGGTGTAGGAAGCTTCGGCCAAAAGTGTGTGAGGCGGCACGTGTCCCCCGCCCAGCCCGGAGACAAGACTGTAGCGATCTCCCCCACCACCACCCTATAGCTACTGTGTTTGTGTGTGTGTGTGATTATCTAGTTGTGTTTTTATAGGGTCTGAACTACACTCATATGGTCCCGTCTCCATATCTACATTTTTTATTTTGCTTCCTTAGTTAGTGTTTAGTGTCGTGTGTGTGTGTGTTTATCTAGTTGTGTTTTTATAGGGTCTGAACTACACTCGTATGGTCCCGTCTCCATATCTACATCATTTATTTAGTTAGTGGTTACCTAGTGTGTTTGTGTGTGTGTGTGTCGGAAATGAAAAATAACAAGGGGGTTGGGGGGTGAAAGCCCCAAATAAGGTTAAGTTACGTATCAATGCCGGAGTTAGGTTAGTTAAGTAGCAGGGGGGGGGGGGCTGCACCCCTAGTTATGTCAGAAAAGTAGGTACTGGTCAATGGGAGTATTGGTTGAAACTGCATATTTGCCGATTGTACTGTACATCTGGTTTTCTAAACTGATTTGTGTGATGGTAAAAAATTGGTAAAACTAGAAGTGAAATGCAGGTGAGTAGAGGCGGTGCAGCACAGTCATGCGGGAAAGCTGCCTCCTGCATCACGCGGCTACTGGGGCAGGCACGGGAACACAACCAAACCTTAAACAACTTTACTAACTGATATCTGATGGTATTATATGAAGTACTTTGAAATCAACCCTCGTGAGACTACTGGCAGAGAAAGACGATAGACGACAATGAAATGATGATAATAATGATAGCAATAGTAATAATGATAATAGTAATAGTAATAATGATAATAGTAATAGTAATAGAAGTCATAATAAGGAGAACAATGTAAATAGCAAATGAAATGAAATGTAAGTAGAAAAGAAGAAAGACAATTGGGATATAATGATAATAATGATACCAATAATAATAACAATGATAATAAAAATAACTATAATGAGGAGGGAGGAGAAGAAAAATTGAAATAGAAAAGGAAATATAAATACAGTAGAAAAAAAAGAAGATCGTAAGTTTTTTGTCGAGCGGCGATCTTGTGGGGGTATTTTTTTTTTTCTTGAACTCATGTGAAAGGCGTTGTAAGGAGCTGCTCTCTTTAGTTGTAGGCTTGCTGGGTGTCTTTAAACTTATTCTTAAAGGTAGAGTCATTACGGGCTCTCTCTCTCTCTCTCTCTCTCTCTCTCTCTCTCTCTCTCTGTTAATATTTAGTCAAATATTACAATAATTACTAGTAATATTTACATTACAATAATAGTAATAATTACACTCACTCGAGAGACATGTTCTAGACATTAGTCTCATTAGTCAACATGTCTCGAGAGTAAGGGGCGATCTGATAAAGTTTTTAAGTGGATAAAGGGATTTAATAAAGGAGAGGTAGGAAAAGTTTTTACGGCTTTTAACCAGGGTAGAACAAGAAGTAACGGATTCAAGCTGGAAAGCGTAGATTTAGAAAGGAAATAGGGAAAGACTAGTTACAAATAGTTAATTAATAATGGTAGTAGACATATCGGAGTCATTGGGACTTAGGCTATTAGTTATGGTGGGAGTAAGGGCGATTGTAGTTTAGGGATAAAGGGTTTATAGATTAGGAAACGTTTTTACGTTTTAACCTGGTAAACAGAAGTACTTCAAGCTAAAGCGTAGTTTTAACGGATCTGAAAGACTGTTCACAATAGTTTGGTGAATGATGGATGGTCTCGTAGACAGGTGTTAGCTGCGCGTCATTAGGAGCTTAAAGAGAGCTGGATCAGGTTTATGGATGGGATGAAAGGGGATGTAAGGTAGTGTTAGGCGACAGAATACACGTGTAGGCCTCGCGGCCTCTTGTAGCTTCCTGTATTTCCTTATGTCTTATGTGTCAACACTGGTTGACCGAGCTCTTGCCTATAGCAGCCCGCCTGTCGCTCTCTTCTCTCTCTCTCTCACCTCACTCTCTCATCTCTCCTCTCTCTCCTCTACCTCTCTCATCTCTCATCCTCTCTCTCCCCCATCACTCTCATGCGAGCACAAATCGTAATGACTAAGAAAAAACCCACAGCCTTATTACATCAAAGAGAACTGGCCAAAGAAAAAAAAAAGCCTTCACAAATAAGGGCCTTAGCCTGTCCCTAATAGCAAATCAGCGGTGTGTAGCCGCTTACCCACAGATCGCCTAGGCTCTTAAAGCTATCCGAAGGTAACATGGTGATCGCATGTCCAGCGCCTGATCAGTCGGTGATTGACACACCCACCACCCACCCACACACACACACACACACACACACACACACACACACACACACACACACACACACACACACACACACACACACACACACACCACACACACACACACACACACAACACACACACACACACACACACACACACACACAACACACACACACACACACACACACACACACACACACACACACACACACACACTGACAGAGCTGGGCAGTATTTAAATACATTTGTGTATTTAGAAATGTATTTATAAATACATTGGTTTTCATGTATTTAAATACATTTATGAGTATTTGAATACATTGTATTTAAATACTCATAATATAAAAATGTAAATACTTTTTTATCAGTTAATTTGGCCATAAACCCGCCCCACTATCTGGCAACCCCGATGTTACAGTGAACCAGTGCTTCCACTTCCAAGGAAATTTCCTTATTTTTAGGAAATTTAGGCCTGAGAAGGAAATTTCTAAGGAAACCCAAACTAAGGAAATTTCCCAAGGAAATCCATTTTTTTCGGATATGTTAAAATTTGTGTGATTAATGTATTTACAAATGTATTTTATACAATGATGATTAGTATTTAAATACAATTGATGTATTTAGTATTTAAATACATTCGTAAAATGTATTTAGTATTTAGTATTTAAATACATTTCTGCCATGTATTTAGTATTTAAATACATTTCGCCATGTATTTAGTATTGCAAAAGCATTTGCCATGTATTTGTTGTATTACTACATTCAATGTATTTGTGCCCAGCTCTGACACATGCATGCGGGCTGGGGTTTGTGTGGTTATCTCTCTTTTTTCTCTCTCTCTCTCTCTCTCTCTCTCTCTCTCTCTCTCTCTCTCTCTCTCTCTCTCACCTCTCTCACCTCTCACTCCTCCCTCTCCTCCTCTCTAAACAGGGATTTCGGCAACCATGATACAGACCCCCTTGGCCCCCCCCCCCAAACCTTACTTTCTAAAACAATGGAATACAATCGATTCATGATTACGAACTTTTGGCAATTGCTTACACTCAATAACAACTGAAACCGCTCCGCCAGTTACGAGTGGTTGTTACGTCTCTTGTACGACTTGATGGAAGATGATTCGGTTTAGGGACGAGTGTAAGACATGTTTGATACGATACACCCGCGCTCCATGTCCATACACGTACAACAATACAACAGTTATAGCCAATGCAATGTAATAGGCACAAATGTAAAAAAAAAAAAAAAAAAAAAAAAATAATAAATAATAATAATAATAATAATAATAATAATAATAATAATAATAATGTACCAATGCAACAGTTATAGATAGAGTGTAGGGATAACCAATATTGTCTGTCTACCTCACTCGCCTCGCCTATATCACAACACTATACAAGTGTGAAGTCATAACTTACTTCTTGCACGTGTTCCAAAACTAAATTGGCCCTTACACTTTTTTTTCTACTTTCTTCTTTATAGGGACTGGCAGCTAGTGGTATTTTAGTCCCTTATGATGTGGAAAAGAAGCAGAAAAACAGTATTTCAAAGGTAAAAAAGAGAAGAAAAAACAGTATTTCAAGGGTAAAAAAGAGAAGAAAAAACTATTTCAAAGGTAAAAAAGAGAAGAAAAAACAGTTTTTCAAAGGGAAAAAAGAGAAGAAAAAACAGTATTTCAAAGGGAAAAAAGAAGAAAACAACCGTATTCAAAGGTAAAAAAGAAGAAAAAAACAGTATTTCAAAGGTAAAAAAGAAGAAAACAACAGTATTCAAAGGTAAAAAGAAGAAAAAACAACAGTATTCAAAGGTAAAAAAGAAGAAAAAAACAGTATTTCAAAGGTAAAAAAGAAGAAAACAACAGTATTCAAAGGTAAAAAAGAAGAAAACAACAGTATTCAAAGGTAAAAAAGAAGAAAAAAACAGTATTTCAAAGGTAAAAACGAAGAAAACAACAGTATTCAAAGGTAAAAAAGAAGAAAAAAACAGTATTTCAAAGGTAAAAAAGAAGAAAACAACAGTATTCAAAGGTAAAAAAGAAGAAAAAAACAGTATTTCAAAGGTAAAAAAGAGAAGAAAAAACAGTTTTTCAAAGGGAAAAAAGAGAAGAAAAAACAGTATTTCAAAGGTAAAAAAGAAGAAAACAACAGTATTCAAAGGTAAAAAAGAAGAAAAAAACAGTATTTCAAAGGTAAAAAAGAGAAGAAAAAACAGTATTTCAAAGGTAAAAAAGAAGAAAACAACAGTATTCAAAGGTAAAAAAGAAGAAAAAAACAGTATTTCAAAGGTAAAAAAGAGAAGAAAAAACAGTATTTCAAAGGTAAAAAAGAGAAGAAAAAACTATTTCAAAGGTAAAAAAGAGAAGAAAAAACAGTATTTCAAAGGTAAAAAAGAGAAGAAAAACAGTATTTCAAAGGTAAAAAAGAGAAGAAGAAACTATTTCAAAGGTAAAAAAGAGAAGAAAAAACTATTTCAAAGGTAAAAAAGAGAAAAAAAACTATTTCAAAGGTAAAAAGGAGAAGAAAAAACTTTCAACGGTAAAAAAGAGAAGAAGAAACAGTATTTCAAAGGTAAAAAAGAGAAGAAGAAAAACAGTATTTCAAAGGTAAAAAAGAGAAGAAGAAACAGTATTTCAAAGGTAAAAAAGAAGAAAAAACTATTTCAAAGGTAAAAAAGAAGAAAAAAAACAGTATTTCAAAGGTAAAAAAGAAGAAAAAACAGTATTTCAAAGGGAAAAAAGAGAAGAAACAGTATTTCAAAGGTAAAAAAAGAGAAGAAAAAACAGTATTTCAAAGGTAAAAAAGAGAAGAAAAAACAGTATTTCAAAGGTAAAAAAGAGAAGAAAAAACTATTTCAAAGGTAAAAAAGAAGAAAAAAAACAGTATTTCAAAGGTAAAAAAGAAGAAAAAACAGTATTTCAAAGGTAAAAAAGAAGAAAAAAACAGTATTTCAAAGGTAAAAAAGAGAAGAAAAAACTATTTCAAAGGTAAAAAAGAAAAAAAAAAAAAGTATTTCAAAGGTAAAAAAGAAGAAAAAACAGTATTTCAAAGGTAAAAAAGAGAAGAAAAAACTATTTCAAAGGTAAAAAAGAAGAAAAAAAACAGTATTTCAAAGGTAAAAAAGAGAAGAAAAAACTATTTCAAAGGTAAAAAAGAGAAGAAAAAACAGTATTTCAAAGGTAAAAAATAGAAGAAAAAACAGTATTTCAAAGGTAAAAAAGAGAAGAAAAACTATTTCAAAGGTAAAAAAGAAGAAAAAACAGTATTTCAAAGGTAAAAAAGAGAAGAAAAAACAGTATTTCAAAGGTAAAAAAGAGAAGAAAAAACAGTATTTCAAAGGTAAAAAAGAGAAGAAAAAACAGTATTTCAAAGGTAAAAAAGAGAAGAAAAACAGTATTTCAAAGGTAAAAAAGAGAAGAAAAAACAGTATTTCAAAGGGAAAAAAGAGAAGAAAAAACAGTATTTCAAAGGTAAAAAAGAAGAAAAAACAATTTCAAAGGTAAAAAAGAAATAAAAAACAGAATTTCAAAGGTAAAAAAGAAGAAAAAAACAGTATTTCAAAGGTGAAAAAGAAGGAAAAAACTATTTCAAAGGTAAAAAAGAAGAAAAAAACAGAATTTCAAAGGTAAAAAAGAAGAAAAAACAATTTCAAAGGTAAAAAAGAAATAAAAAACAGAATTTCAAAGGTGAAAAAGAAGAAAAAAACAGAATTTCAAAGGTGAAAAAGAAGGAAAAAACTGTATTTCAAAGGTAAAAAAGAAGAAGAAAACAGTATTTCAAAGGTTAAAAAGAAGAAGAAAACAGTATTTCAAAGGTAAAAAAGAAGAAAAAACAGTATTTCAAAGGTAAAAAAGAAGAAAAAAACTATTTCAAAGGTAAAAAAGAAGAAAAAAAAAGTATTTCAAAGGTAAAAAAGAAGAAAAAAACAGTATTTCAAAGGTAAAAAAGAAGAAAAAAAACTTTCAAAGGTAAAAAAAAAAGAAAAAAACTATTTCAAAGGTAAAAAAGAAGAAAAAAACAGTATTTCAAAGGTAAAAAAGAAAAAAACAGTATTTCAAAGGTAAAAAGAAGAAAAAAAACTATTTCAAAGGTAAAAAAGAAGAAAAAAACAGTATTTCAAAGTTAAAAAAGAAGAAAAAACAGTATTTCAAAGGTAAAAAAGAAAAAAACTTTCAAAGGGGAAAAAAGACTAGCAAACTATTTCAAAGTAAAGAAGAGACAAAAACGAAGAAGTTGTCAAGGGTGAGAAATAAGAACGTATTCAGTAAAATGAAGAAAAACATTCTTCAAGGTAACAACATGAAAACAATGTTTCAAGGTCACAAGAAAAATTAACTTCGGTGCTAGGCCGACACAGCTGTGGTCTCGCATGAGCGATAAAGTTACAAAGGAACTATAAAAAGCGACAGACCTAGACATGGTATTTCCTGTAATGAAGAACATAAGGAAGCTATAAAAGGCTGAAGACTAGACATGGTAGTTTCCTGTAAGAAGAACAAAGAAGCTATAAAAGGTGACAGAACTAGAACATGTAGTTCCTGTTAAGAAGAACATAAGGAAGCTATAAAAGGTAGACAGACTAGACATGGTAGTTCGTTAAAAAGAACATAAGGAAGCTATAAAAAAGCGACAGACCAAGCATGTAGTTCATGTTAAAAAGAAGAAAAAGGAAGTATTAAAAGGTGAAAAACAGAAATAAGACATGGTAGTTCCTGTTAAAAAGAACAAAGGAAGCTATAAAAAGTGACAGACTAGCATGGTAGTTCCTGTTAAGAAGAACATAAGGAAGCTATAAAGGCTGACAGACCTAGACTGTAGTTCCTGTTAAAAGAACATAAGGAAGCTATAAAAGGCTGACAGACCTAGACATGGTAGTTCCTGTTTAAAAAGAACAAGGAAGCTATAAAAGGCGACAGACCTAGACATGGTAGTTCCTGTTAAAAGAACATAAGGAAGCTATAAAAGGCTGACAGACCTAGACATGGTAGTTCCTGTTAAGAAGAACATAAGGAAGCTATAAAAGGCTGACAGACCTAGACATGGTAGTTCCTGTTAAAAAGAACATAAGGAAGCTATAAAAGGCTGACAGACCTACAGTGTAGTTCCTGTTAAAAAGAACATAAGGAAGCTATAAAAAGCCGACAGACCTAGGCATGGTAGTTCCTGTTAAGAAGAACATAAGGAAGCTATAAAAGGCTGACAGACCTAGACATGGTAGTTCCTGTTAAAAAGAACATAAGGAAGCTATAAAAGGCTGACAGACCTAGGCATGGTAGTTCCTGTTAAAAAGAACATAAGGAAGCTATAAAAGGCTGACAGACCTAGGCATGGTAGTTCCTGTTAAAAAGAACAAGGAAGCTATAAAAGGCTGACAGACCTAGACATGGTAGTTCCTGTTAAAAAGAACATAAGGAAGCTATAAAAGGCTGACAGACCTAGACATGGTAGTTCCTGTTAAAAAGAACATAAGGAAGCTATAAAAGGCTGACAGACCTAGACATGGTAGTTCCTGTTAAAAAGAACATAAGGAAGCTATAAAAGGCTGACAGACCTAGGCATGGTAGTTCCTGTTAAGAAGAACATAAGGAAGCTATAAAAGGCTGACAGACCTAGGCATGGTAGTTCCTGTTAAAAAGAACATAAGGAAGCTATAAAATGCTGATAGACCTAGCATGGTAGTTCCTGTTAAAAAGAACATAAGGAAGCTATAAAAGGCTGACAGACCTAGACATGGTAGTTCCTGTTAAAAAGAACATAAGGAAGCTATAAAAGGCTGACAGACCAACATGGTAGTTCCTGTTAAAAAGAACATAAGGAAGCTATAAAAGGCTGACAGACCTAGGCATGGTAGTTCCTGTTAAAAGAACATAAGGAAGCTATAAAAGGCTGACAGACCTAGACATGGTAGTTCCTGTTAAAAAGAACAAAGGAAGCTATAAAAGGCTCGACGACCTAGACATGGTAGTTCCTGTTAAAAGAACATAAGGAAGCTATAAAAGGCTGACAGACCTAGACATGGTAGTTCCTGTTAAGAAGAACATAAGGAAGCTATAAAAGGCTGACAGACCTAGGCATGGTAGTTCCTGTTAAAAAGAACAAAGGAAGCTATAAAAGGCTGACAGACCTAGGCATGGTAGTTCCTGTTAAAAAGAACCAAGGAAGCTATAAAAGGCTGACAGACCTAGACATGGTAGTTCCTGTTAAAAAGAACATTAATGAGCTATAAAAGGCTGACAGAACAGGCATTGTAGTGTGTGTTAAGAAGATAGAGTAAGGAAGCTATAAAAGGGAGACCTGAGACATGGTAGTTATGTTAAAAAAGAACATAGTGGCATAAAGGCTGACAGTCTAAATAATGGTTAAGTTACCAGATTAAAAAAAAATAAGGAAGCTATAAAGGCTGGACAGAACAGTAGACATGGTAGTTCCGTGTTAAAAAGAACATTATGGAAGTTAAAGTGACAGACTAGACATGGTAGTTTCTGTATGAAAAAGTAACAGGGAGCTAACTGCATGAGTGATGGAGAAGGGGGATGTGGTGGAAGTAAACGAGATGGGTTGTGATGGAGAAGGGAGTATGGGTGGGGTAAACGGGTGGGGGGGAGGGAGGGGTGATTGGTGAGTAAGGAGCTTAGGGAAGGGGGGGGGGGGGGAAGTAAACAGAGGTTAAAAAGAAATATTGGCGTCATAACAGATTAATCAAAATAAAAGAAAAAGTATTGATTAAAATGTGAAAAAAAGTATATTGTATCAAGCTTAGTGGCAGAAAACAGAAGATATTGGGTTGTGGATTACATTTGTCGATGATATTTGTAAAACTTTGGAAGGAAGAGAACACGGAGTTATGTGGATGTGATGTAACAGTGGAGTAACGCAAAGATATGTGGCAGTGTGACAGTGGATTGTGCAAGTAACAGAGACAGAGTTTAGTGGAAGGAAGGAACAGGGAAGTATGTGGATTGTGGAAGTAACACAGAGAGCTTGGTGGAAGAAATAGGGAAGTATGTGGCAGTGTGAAGTAGATTGTGGAAGTAACAGAGAGCTTAGTGGAAGGAAGGAACAGGGAAGTATGTGGATTGTGGAAGTAACACAGAGAGCTTGGTGGAAGAAATAGGGAAATAATGTGGCAGTGTGACAGTAGATTGTGGAAGTAACAGAGAGCTTAGTGGAAGGAAGGAACAGGGAAGTATGTGGATTGTGGAAGTAACACAGAGAGCTTAGTGGAAGGAAGGAACAGGGAAGGATGTGGATTGTGGAAGTAACACAGAGAGCTTAGTGGAAGGAAGGAACAGGGAAGCATGTGGATTGTGGAAGTAACACAGCTTAGTGGAAGGAAGGAACAGGGAAGTATGTGGATTGTGGAAGTAACACAGCTTAGTGGAAGGAAGGAACAGGGAAGCATGTGGATTGTGGAAGTAACACAGCGTAGTGGAAGGAAGGAACAGGGAAGCATGTGGATGTGGAAGTAACAAGGTTAGTGGAAGGAAGGAACAGGAAGCATGTGATTGTGAAGTAACACAGCTTAGTGGAAGGAAGGAACAGGGAAGCATGTGGATTGTGGAAGTAACAGAGTGTAGTGGAAGGAAGGAACAGGGAAGCATGTGGATTGTGGAAGTAACAGAGTGTAGTGGAAGGAAGGAACAGGGAAGCATGTGGATTGTGGAAGTAACAGAGAGCTTAGTGGAAGGAAGGAACAGGGAAGTATGTGGATTGTGGAAGTATCAAAGAGAATTAAGTGGAAGGAAGGAACAGGGAAGTAGTGTGGCAGTGTGACAGTGGATGAGGAAGAGACACAGACACTGGGTGAAAGGAAGATTTGCGAAGATTACATATTCTTCAAGTCATATAAGACCACAAATATGTTACATACTTTTGAGGTTTTAGAAAGGCTTGAAACTACTACTAATACTAATACTACTTCTACCACTGCCACTACTATTAGTATTTCTTCTACTAATATTACTACTTATACTATTACTTCTACTAATATTACTACTGCTATTCCTTATACTGCTACTACTACTACTAATTACTACCTCTACTACTACTACTACTACCTATACTACTCTACTACTACCACTATTACTAGTACTACCACCACCACCACCACCACCACCACCACCACCACCACCACCACCACCACCACCACCACCACCACCACCACTGCACGACTACTACTACCACTACTACTAATACTACTATTACTACTACCACTACTACCACTTCTACTACTACTAATACTAATACTACCTCTACTACTACTACTTCTACTACTACCTCTATTACTACTACTACTATCACCACCACCACCACTGCACGACTACTACTACCGCTACTACTACCTCTACTATTACCTCTACTACTACTATTACTAATACTAATACAACAACTACCACCACCTCTACTACTACTACTACTACTACTACTACTACCTCTACTACTACTATTACTAATACTTATACTTATACTACTACTACTATTACTACTACGACTGCACCTTTGTATCACTACGGGGAATACAGTTAGGATAGGTAAATACAGTACGTACAAGGTAGCACATCTAATATATTATAGGAGTAGCCGTGTGTGTGTGTGTGTGTGTGTGTGTGTGTGTGTCTGTGTCTGTGTCTGTCTGTCTGTCTGTTTTGGGTAGCCGAAACTGTAGATTCAATTTTGATGAGAGTAGGCTCAAAAAATCGCAAATAAATCGTAGGTGGTAAGCGGCTTGGTCCCATGTCGATTGAATCATTTTGAAGGGGGTTTTGGGCTAAAAACACTTTAGGAATATTAGATTACAGGAAAAACTCTGCGGTAACGTCTTGCTGCATTCCACAAACTCAGTAGACTCATGGACGTTTGTGTGCGTGTGTGAGTGTGTGTTGGAATCACACGGAACACAAAGGGTTGGAATCACACGGAACGTGGTCTACCCCGAGGCACTTTGACCAGTGACCAATGACAGCAACAACACGATTGGAGTTTGCAATCACATGTTGTCTAATATATACTACTACTACAAACATCAATACGTACATGGGTCCGAAGGGCCGACAAGCACTTGTTCATTTACTATAGTTTGACACACAGCACATTATTTAGCACATTCATATATTCTAGTTCTACACGCAACACATTAGTGATTGCTTCAACGCTGCTGTCTTAGTACGGGGTTTATATTTGTTTTAATTGTATTGGTTTATTTGTTTCTAAAAGTAGATTTATTTGACAAGTTGTGAAATAATGTATTGATTAATTTTTATTTCTACTCTGCATATCGGGCTCGTGTACGTAATTTCTACTCTGCATATCGGGCTCGTGTACGTAATTTCTACTCTGCATATCGGGCTCATATACGTAATATAATCTAAACCATTATGTAATTGATATCTTATTAATTGATTGATTTGATATAATTACTTAGGATTTATTTGTAGTATTGAAGCCATTATTCAGTTCATCTGTATTGAGTTATCTTATTGATCTAGATATATTAGTTTCTTTATTGTTGAAGTTATAATGATGATTCTATTGCACCCGAAGGCATAGACAGCAAAAAAATGCACCTAATATAAATACAAAAACAAAGGAAATTGAGTAATGTTGTTATTGATGAAGCGACGTCTGTTTCTCCGTGGTGGTGTAGTTCCGTAATGCCACCAAAGGCCCTCTGAATGCAGGCAGGGGGAAGGGAGACTAGAGTAATGGAGGGAAGAGTCTGACCAAGGATATAAATAAGATAGGTGGAGAAAAGTGAGAAAGTGATATTTTTAGCATTGCCTGAGATACTTACGGAGAAAAGTGAGAAAGTGATATTTTTAGCATTGCCCGAGATACTTACGGAGAAAAGTGAGAAAGTGATATTTTTAGCATTGCCTGAGATACTTACGGAGAAAAGTGAGAAAGTGATATTTTTAGCATTGCCTGAGATACTTACGGAGAAAAGTGAGAAAGTGATATTTTTAGCATTGCCTGAGATACTTACGGTAGCAGGAAGGAACTTGTTTGTTTGTGCTGTGTGTGTGTGTTCCCAGTGACACGGTTTGTTGGTTATTATGTCGTTATATAAGCCAAGGACAAGACCGACCAAGGTTTTACGTTCAATACAATTTTATAGACAGGCAGTCACGCATTCCTTAACACCTCAGAATCCTTACATGTTTTTGCTACAAGTTTAAACGATCGGTGGAATGTACGAACAAGAATTTGCATATGTGTTATTTACAATTTTGTGCATGGTTATTGTATTATATATATATATTTTTTCATGTTTCTTTTTTTTAGTGTGTGCAGGGATTTTTTTTCCTTCGTGTGTGTGTGTGCAGGGATTTTTTTCTTAGTGTGTGTGCAGGGATTTTTTTTTTCGTGTGTGTGTGCAGGGATTTTTTTTTCGTGTGTGCAGGGATTTTTTTTCTTCTTGTGTGCAGGGATTTTTTTTTTTTTTTTTTTTTCGTGTGTGCGCAGGGATTTTTTTTCTTCGTGTGTGTGCAGGGATTTTTTTCGTGTGTGTGTGCAGGGATTTTTTTCGTGTGTGCAGGGATTTTTTTTCTTCGTGCGTGTGTGTGCAGGGATTTTTTTCGTGTGTGTGCAGGGATTTTTTTCGTGTGTGTGTGCAGGGATTATTTTTCTTGTGTGTGTGTGCAGGGATTATTTTTCTTCGTGTGTGTGTGCAGGGATTTTTTTCGTGTGTGTGCAGGGATTTTTTTCGTGTGTGTGCAGGGATTTTTTTCGTGTGTGTGTGCAGGGATTTTTTTCGTGTGTGCAGGGATTTTTTTTCTTCGTGTGTGTGTGCAGGGATTTTTTTTGTGTATGTGTGCAGGGATTTTTTTAGTGTGTGTGTGCAGGGATTTTTTTAGTGTGTGCAGGGATTTTTTTAGTGTGTGTGCAGGGATTTTTTTAGAGTGTGTGCAGGGATTTTTTTAGTGTGTGCAGGGATTTTTTTTAGTGTGTGTGCAGGGATTTTTTTAGTGTGTGTGTGCAGGGATTTTTTTAGTGTGTGTGTGCAGGGATTTTTTTAGCGTGTGTGTGCAGGGATTTTTTTAGTGTGTGTGTGCAGGGAGTTACCCTAAACGTCAAATTAACACGAGGTACCCTTCGGCCCACCAAACACAGACTCTCCAGATAGCCCCTTCTAACTTTCCTGAAATCATGGATGTAGAAATGTATGTATTAACGCCAACCCATTCACATCACCCCCAACCCATTCACTCACCCATTACCCATCACCCCCCACCCATTCACTCACCCATTACCCATCACCCCCCACCCATTCACTCACCCATTACCCATCACCCCCCACCCATTCACTCACCCATTACCCATCACCACACACCCATTCACTCACCCATTACCCATCACCCCCCATCTATTCCCTCACCCATCACCCATCACCCCCCACCCATTCACTCACCCATCACCCCACACCCATTACCCATCACCCCACCCATTCACTCACCCATCACCCTACATCAAGGTTTCCTCAATTCTCGCAACCCACTTT